>WBNM01027447.1:5043-29366 GCA_013399055.1 Ramphastos sulfuratus | reverse complement strand
AAAGAAAGAAAGAAAGAAAGAAAGAAAGGAAGAAAGGAAGAAAGGAAGAAAGAGCGAGCAACCCACATAAATCCACTTTGGGCTTGAAATAAACTCCCCACTTGGAGCAGTGGAGTTTCTGGCACTTCTCTTTAAAGCAAACATTCTGTTTGTTTAATCTAGGCACTAACAGGAAACAAATAAACAGAGCTGGTCAGTTATGGCAGCTTCTGTCAGTAGCACCAAAGCTGAAGTATTTGGGGTAAACCAGGACTGTCACAGCTGGAATGCACTGAGATTCACTCACCCACCCTTTGGAGCTGAGCAAGACAGAAACACATGGGCAGAGTCAGAAGCTGCTGAGGATGTTGCCTGATAAGAATCTCTTGAAGAAGAACCAGAAAGTGACAACATTGCTGAAAGCTGTGGCAGCCGCAGCCCGCTGAAGAAAGCAGGCAGCAGCAATCAAGCTTACCTCGCTGTGACTCCCATCCTTTGGAGGGGTAACATCCATGCTAGGGAGCAGGAGAAGAGAGCTTTCTGCTTTTCCTTCCTACGGATCTGCTCAGCAATCCCAGCCCCAGCGGCTCCTTGTTAAACTTGCACATGGTTTGGGAGCGCTGGAAGCCTGCCGGCATCTGCAGCCCTGAGCAGGAAATCCTCTATTTTCTTTCTCCTGGCCACACAAAAACGTGTGCAGCTAATGACGTTAAAACAACTGGGAAGGCGATGACGTTGGTGGAGCCAACTGCCCCTCTGCCAGGCACCTCGGGCAGGGCTTTCTTCCCTTCTTTTTCTGCGTGGAGGTTGTGCGAGGTGGTGATGTCCCTCGCTGGAGCTGCTTCTGCTTTTATCCACAGTCACTCACCCTTCCCTTGCTAAAAATGTCAAATACAGAAGCAAAAATCTTCCAGTAAATGCTTGCTAAAGGAAAACTGAAAGCAGTCCAGCATGTGTTATTGGAAGGCACGAATTCTCCTGCCTTTCCTTGGATGCTTGGTTAGCCTCAGCTCATCGGGGCTGTAGGCTGAGGGTTGGAGTTTGATTGCTGACATAATGTGATGGTTTAAGGTGGAGACTTTTTCAAAACACTGTGGTTTAAAAATGACCATAATGTGCATCATTCCCCATTTCTTCCTTTTCTTTCTGCCTCCTTTAACTTCTTTCCCATGTGTGTGTGTGTATATATGTGCATTAAGGGCTGCAAAGATGCTGAGGGGCCTGGAGCATCTCTCTGAGGAGGAAAGGCTGAGAGACCTGGGGCTGTTGAGCTTGAAGAGCAGACTGAGAGGGGATCTGATCAATGCTGATCAATAGCTAAAGGGAGCAGGGTTCAAGAGGATGGGGCCAGACTCTTCTTAGTGGTGCTCAGCAATATGACAAGGGGCAGCAGGCTCCAACTGGAACCCAAGAGGTCCTATTTGAACATGAGGAGAAACTTCTTTCCTGTGAGGTTGCCAGAGCCCTGGCCTGGGCTGCACAGAGAGACTGTGCAGCCTCCTTCTCTGGAGGGATTCCACATCTGCCTGGACATGATCCTTTGCAACCTACTGGGGGTGACCCTGCTTTAGCAGGGGAGTTGGACTAGATGATCTCCAGAGGTCCATTCCAACCTCCATTGTGCTGGGATTAGGTGAGACTTTCCCCCCAAGCATTGCAGTCCACTGGCTCTGCAGTTGCCAGGGTTTCTCTGTGCTGGCAGCAGTGCTGCCTGTGGAGCTCTCAGTGCACTTCCATTCAGTGCTTCACTTCATGTAGTATAGAGAGCAGCAAAGTGTCCTGTGGAGATGCAGGTACCTAAATCTGATGGGCGACATCCTCATGAAGGTGAAGGCAAGGCCAGTTTCTGTACCAGCCTTATCTGTGGGCATCATTACCACTTGCTGATCCATGCAATCATTGTGTTTGGAAAAGATCTTCAGGATCATCCACTCCAACCATCCACATGGCAGAGCCAGGTCTCCACTAAACCATGTTGCTCAGCAGCAAATCTACACAGCTTTTAAATCCCTCCAGGGGTGGGGACTCCACCACTTCCCTAACATGTAAGGAAGTACCTGTGAAGCCTCCTGCCTCTCATCTCAGCTGAGAGCAATGTGATTTGGAAGGTGCCAGAGCTGCTTAGCATTCCAGGTTTTCTGCAGCTGGTGCTGATGGCTGGACGGAAGCAGCGCTGGTGTAGCTGCAAGATGCTGAAGGACTTTCAGCAGGGAGGCTGGCACTGTGCCCCATCCCTCTCCAGAGGCTAAAGGTTTATCCCAAAGTGAAGTGGCTGTTTTATCAGGATATCCTGCCTAGGACATCCTACTTCTGTGGCCACAGCCCACATCCAGCCCCGTATCCAGCTGTCTCTGAGCCCTATTTTTAGGTACTGTGTTTACTGCAGTGCTGCTGGGGAAGGAGAGGTCAGTGGATGTCAGACCACAGCGGGGGCCAGGCTCACACCTCAGGGTTCATAGCCACATTGAGTCCTTCCTCTGCTCACTGGCTTTTTGGAGCACTTTTGCAGACCTTTGTGGCCATGAAAAAAAAAAGCTGATGGATTGACAAGCCTCAAGCCTCATCCTTCAACAGACACTAATCAACCTCTCCCTTCTCCTTTCAACTGTTTTTTATTTTTTATTTTATTCAGTGTTTCTGCTTCTCTGGCTCAGGATTGATCCTAAATGTGCCTCTGTGCAATGTTCTGCTTTCAAAGGCACAAAGGAACTTTGAAATAAGCGTGAGACTTTATCTAAGGCCTCCAGATAAAGGTTGTCTTCGCCTTTACCCTGGCATCCTGTGGGCAGAAGGCCAAATGCATACGATCAGCATCTCTTTAAGCACTCAGCATTTGGAAATATCTGACAGGATGCACCTGAAGGATGTATGAAAAACACTGAGCCATTCAAGAGGAGGAGGTGGCAGGCACACAAAGCAACTCAACCCTGTGCAAAGGTTTGCTGTGGCTTGACTGGAGCCATCAGCACATGGCCAGTGGGGCTGGGAGAGTCCCTGGTGCTCCATGGCACATCTGTCCCTCTCACCACTGCATGGTGGCCCCTACAGAGGCAGCCTTTTTAGGAAGCTTTGATAGATTTTGACAGCAAATTATTGTCAGTCACTCCCTGCTTCCTTGGACTAAGCCCTTGTGTAATCCACAGACCCAGCATTTTTGGTCCAAATGCACCAGTTATAGCCCTAACGTTTGTGCAGGGAAGGAGCTTCATATTTTTGAGCTGGCTCCTGGTTGTTTTCCAGCTCTTACAGCATGTTTTGGGCTTTTTCTGCACACAGAGCTGGTAATTTCATTTAAGGAAAGAAAATGAAGCTGAGGTACTCACATGATGGTGCAGCTCAGAACACAAGGTTGCAGAAAGCCATTAGATGCTGTGGGGTTTCTTCCCAAATCTGCTGTCTAGCACAGGAGGGCCTCTTCTCATGCTGGAGAGGCATTACCAGAGCTCTGATACTCTCGAGGTGGCCATTTGCTGGCACTGCAAAGAAACATTTTCTTTTGCTAAGCAGTGAGTGGCTGATGTCCTAGAGAGGAACACATCCTGACGTGGCTTTGCCCAGGGCTGTGCTGTCAGAGGGTGTGCACTGCCATCAGCCTAGGTGGCCTGGAGACCTCATCCTGCTTCCCTTCTGGTTGCTGCAGCACCAGGGGCCAGTGGGAGCCCTTCAGATCCATCCTTCACAAACCTGCATAGCTCTACCCAATCTCTTGACCTGGGTTAGCTTCAGCCTTCCTGGGGCACCTCTGTGGAAATCCCTTTTTTGGTGTCTGCCCGAGAAGGCTGAAGGAGGCTTTTCTTTAGTGAGTCTGGACAGTGGGACCAGCACAAGAGATAATCCAGGAGCAACATCATGAAATTCTATTTCCTCTTGTCAAAATAATAAACAGGCTTTACAGTCAGAGGAAACAGGGTGAATTACAGGAAGCGGAGCTGGGCACGGCGTGCTTTGAAAGCAGGAGAGCACTGGCAGGCACAGCCAGCAGCTGCAGCCCCAGCTCCTGTGGCAGCTGACATATTGTCCTCCTTGGCAGCAATGCTGAGTTCATCTGCTCTTCTCCTCAGACACACTGCTGAGCTTTTGGAGGACTTGAACTAAAGGCCTTCAGTTTCACAGAGGGGTTTGTGGAGGCCAAATCGATGGTCTTTGACTTCCTGCCTGCTTTCAGGCTTTCCTTGATCTCTTTTTGCTCCCAGTCCTTGCTGTTTAGGCTGGCTCACCATCATTACCATCTTGGCTAACTTTTTGTGCCAGCCAGCAGCCAAACACCATGCATCTGATGTAACTCTATCCCAGACAAAGCCAGCATGCTTTCTCACACACCAGCAGAGACCATTACCCAACCTCCTGCACGCAGGAGTGATTCGATGTGACAGATGAAAGTGCTGAGTGTGTGACTTTTCCTCAGGGGCTGGGGCTGCAGGATGTTAAAGGACAGTTTTGGAGGGAGTTCAGAGGGTGTGAGGCAGGAAGATAGAGACATGAGTGTGGGCAGTCAAGGTGCTTGGGGATGCTATCAAGGTGATGGGGAAGGTTATCCCTCAGGAAGCCACCAAATTAATTTTAAGGTGAAGGGTGGGGGAGCCATCATCACTGTTGGGACACTGAGGTGCTAGAGCAGGTATTCCCCTAGCAGGTTGACATTTTAACTTCAGTACATAGGGGACTGTAGTTACCAATTTCTGCTTTGCCAACCTTGTCCTGGATGCTGTGAGTCCTAGAGATGTAGATCTGCAAAATGGATGCATTGGATGAGACACAGAGAGAGGGTTTCAATGGTCCTGCCTGCATGTAAGGACAGTAGCAGCCACTCCTCACCCATCACACACCACACTGCTCTCATGGAGGACCTTTATTTCCCCAAAACCCCTCTAAATCCAATGTAAATGTTGTCTAAAAGAAACACCAGTCACGTTAGAGTGGGATGAAAACCTTTCTGTGGACAAGCAAGCAATGGGATTAAGAACAGTGAAAGTTGCACTCCATCATTTGAACTCTGATTCAAGGAGGAGCTGATCCCATTTGGGTTTTTTTTTTTCAGCCATGAGTATGAAACTGAGATTATGTTGGAAAAATGCATTTATTTTTTTTTTAAGCATCAGTTTCTGGGAAGAAAAATGTAGGACAAGCTGCATAGTTACTATAACAGTGCCTTCAACTGGTGTTCATCTGATAAACAGAGAACTGTGTGAAAGGGAAATCACAGGAAGCAGCTCCTGGTCACAGGTTAGCTGATCAAGGTCCATAAGAAACCCAGAATCCCAGCATGGTGGGGGTTGGAAGGGACACCTGGGGACCATCTAGTCCAACCCCCCCTGCTAAAGCAGGGTCTCACTCACAGCAGGTTGCCCAGAATAACATCCAGGTGGGTTTTGAAAGTCTTCAGGGGAGACTTTGGACTCCATAAACATCACCAAAACAACCACAGGCCCTGAAGTCTCCTTGGCTGACAGTGTTACACCATCTCTAGCTTATGAGAAAGCTGCTACATGGTCAGCAGTCTTCTAGCTGATAATGAAACTCTTTAACGGGGAGACTGTGAGTGGAACTGGAAGAGAAGATCACTGTCAGTGAAATCACCTCTCTTTCCTAACAGATGTGTCAGTTGAACTGTTGAGCCAAGATTTCATGAGGCAGATCCACTGCTGCAGGTACCTCTGGGCCCAAGAAGCCAAAGCAGAAAGGAGTGGAGTGAGGACCTGCAGGGTACCACCAGTATGTTCAAACTGACTGGCACCAAAGCCAAGCCCACGGCAATGCTCCTGGTGGTCCTGCCCTTCAGGGTCCAAAGCTAAAGGCCACATCCTGATGTCCCCTTTGCCAATGAGGGCAGCTCAAAGGGGAAAAAAGTCACTTGGAGCAAGGGACTGTCCCACTCTCTGGAGTGCTGGAGGAGCTGTTGTCTTGCAGAGGGTCTTGGACCAGCTGCAGGTGCAAAGTTATGGCATTTGTCAGCGGTTGGGGAGCAGACTTAGAGCTGGGTGAAGAGGAAATAATGAGAGTAGGTGAGGAGTGTAGGGAAGGTGAAGCAGAGGCAAATGTGGTGACCAGTGGGATGCACTCACAGCCAGGAGTGGGCAGTGGCAAGCTGGGGCTGCTGTGTTGAAGCAAGCTTCCAACCTTTGTGTGCCTGCAGCTTTTTTCAGGTTCCTGTATACGTGGTGGGTTCTTGGCAGAGAAGACACTTCATCAGATGGCAGTGCAGGGTTGTGGCACTGTCTCTGGCTTCATCATGGAGCCATGGAGTTGGGAAAATGGAAGAAAAACTCCTGGGACATTTCCATCATTTCCAAGCAAAAGGTTTGTCACTGCCCCCTGTGTATTTTGTACTCCGGCTAGGCCAGGCATGGGTGGCACAGCAGTAGGTGTAGGTGCTGCAGTTGCTGCTCATCAGCTTCCAACACATTGCTCTTAAACAGAGTTTCATCTTCTGTCTGTCACAAGATTTCACTGCCACAAAACTCTCCTGAATAAACTTGCAAGGTCTTCCCCAGCAGAGCTGGAAGTCGAGCGTCACACAACAGTCCCAGACACCACATCTTCAGCCTTTGAGCTGGGCTTCCCCTCAGTCCTTCATGGATGAGCCACTCTCTTTGCTCATGAGCCGACTCCTGATGGCCAAGCTGCTGTGCCTTGTTATCTGGTCCTGAAACTCTGAAGTCATAAAGAAATAGAGGATGGGATCCAAGCAGCAGTCCAGACTGGCGAGACTCAGGCAGAAGGGCTGGGTGTAGAGCGTGAGGGCTGTCAGGAAGCAGTCCGTGATGACGTTTTCTTTCACCAACATGTAGAAAAAGAAGTTGATGTGGTAGGGAGCAAAGCAGATACAGAAGACGATGGCACACATGGAAACCATCCTCAGGGCCTTGCGCCGCTCGCTGCCGCTCTGCATGGGGATCTGGGAGCTCCGAAGGGAGTCTTTGGTTTTCCAAGTGCAGAATAAAATGATGACGAGCGGGCCCACGAAGGCGAAGAGCTCTGCCGTGCCCATCATAACCACGGTGGCCACCTTGTTGCTGATCTGAGAGACCTGCAGGTCCGCAAAGCAGAGATCCTTGTCCTTGGCCCTGCCCCCGCTGCGCATGATGGGGAAGGGCAAGCAGGCCAAGCCCACAAAGAGCCAGACCACGGCGCTGATGGCCGCGTCGTACCGCCGCTTCCAGTCCTTGGCTCTGAAGGGCTGGTAGAGGAAGAAGTACCGCTGCATGCTGATGCAGGTGAGGAAGCAGATGCTGGCGTACATGTTGAGGTACTTCAGGTAAAAGCACAGCAGGCACAGGAACGTCCCAAAAGGCCACGTGTGGCTAATGTAGTAGTATATGCGCAGCGGCAGCGAGAGGACGTGAGCCAGGTCGGCCACGGCCAGGTTGATCATGAAGATGATGGCTTTGTTCTTCTTGCTGATGAAGCGGCACAGCACCCACAGGGCAGCGCTGTTGGCCAGGAGGCCAGGGATGAAGATGAGGGTGTAGATGGTGGCGTAGAGGCTGCTTTTGAACGTGATGGTGTAATTGGAGCACGTCTGGTTGCCCTGAGTCATGGCTGGGCTGCTGGAAGCGTTGGTGGCGGCGTAGAGCAGGGTGGCCATTCCTGCAGAGCACAAAAAAAGGGCTGTGAAGGCAAAGGCACCGCCAGAGTTGTTGATATCCACACTTCTATTTCCTATCTGACTGCTGAGCACAAAGTAGAGGGTTGGGAATGTCTTCTGTATAAAATACTCTGTTATCTTCTTTGAAGCTGCCCTTTTAGAGGCCTCCCACTACTCACACAGAGGTGGGGATCATTCAGGGTGTGTCAGACCCCTTGCTGGTCTGTTCAAGTGCCATAAGCATGGATGAAGCTGTGCCATACTGCTAACAGAGGAGCAGGAGAAGCTGCCTGTCCTTTTGGCAGTTCAGGGTCACAGGGTCACAGGATGTCAGGGTTTGGAAGGGACCCAAAGAGAACATTGAATCCAACCCCCCTGCCAGAGCAAGACCATACAATCTAGCTCAGGTCACACAGGAATACATCCAGACAGGCCTTGAAAGTCTCCAGAGAAGGAGACTCCACAACCCCTCTGGGGAGCCTGTGCCAGTGCTCTCTGACCCTGGTCAGCTGTGGTCTGGTCTCTGGGCAACAGGGGGGGGAATACATGGAAGCAAGGTGAGACACAGCCCAGCTTCTGCACGTGAGCAATCACCAAACAATCACAACGCAGGTGCCAGCCATCAAATCATACCTGCCACTAAGTTGTATGTTAGGCATTGCAGGGGTGATCCCATCAGTAGACCTCATGGACCCACCTTCTCAGGTCATGTGGAAATTAGGCTCACAGATTGGTTTGGGTTGGAAGAGACCTTAAAGGTCATCTAGTCCAACACTGCTGCAGTGAGCAGGGAAATCCTCATCTGGCTCAGGCTCAGCCTTGCACTCAGCCTTGCTCTGACCTTGCACACTTCCAGGGATGGGACACCTGCCACCTCTCTGGGCAACCAGTTCCAGTGCCTCACCACTGTCACAGTGAAGATCACCAACTTCCATTTCTCACCACCCCAGCAGCCTTGCTTTAATGCTTTTTTCCCATCAGATAATTTTATTTTTAGTTAGTTACAATTTCTGGCTCCCTTTGATTCAGCTGAGTAGGGATGGCAAAATAGCCCACACCGAACTGTTGGGCCATCTTTTGCCAGCTTTTGTAGCTGGGACTTGGCTTCAATAAGAACACACAGGCAGGAGAGTCTGGGTTTATTGGTTATTTCCCCATAGGGTTCTAGTTCTCATCTCACTGATCCCAAATAGATCAGTTAACTTTGACTATCAGCTCCCCAGTTCATGTGGCACTGCAGGCACTGATTCATTCTTTATGACTCATTTCCTGCACCACTGGCAAGGGGCATTTGCCAGGAGAAGTGTCTCTGTAGGTAGATATTAGTAACTCAGACCCTGGTACTAAGACTAATTTTCCTTCATGTTGCAAAGGAAATATAAAAAGGTGGCAGAGGACACAAAGAGCTGAGGTTTTTGAGCTTGTTAATTGTTGTAGTACATGAAGTTGGCAGTTTCTACAAGACACTGGTTAAGGTTGCTGTGGAAGGGTTGTAATTCAGGCCCCAGAAATGCCCAGACATGGCAAAGTCCCATCAGGGGACACAGGCCATGCTCACCATAGATGCAGTGGCCCCACACAAGGGAGACGTGGACCTGCTAGAGTAGGTCCAGAGAAGAGCCACAAAGATGATCAGAGGACTGGAGCCCTTCTGCTATGAAGACAGGCTGGAAGAATTGGGGCTGTTCAGCCTGGAGGAGAGAAGGCTCTGGAGAGATCTCAGAGCTACATTTCAATATCTGAAGAGGAAGGCTGGGGAGGGACTGTTTAGAAGGGCTTGGAGTGACAGATGAGTGGCAATGGTTTGAAACTGGAGCAGGGGAGATTGAGGTTGGACATCTGGAGAGAGTTCTGCACAGTGAGGGTGGTGAAATACTGGAACAGGCTGCTCAGGAACGACTCCAGGTCCCGTCCCTGGAGTCATCCAGGATCAGATTTGGTGTGTCCCTGTGCAGCCTGATCTAGTTGGAGGTGTCTCTGCTGCCTGCTGGGGCGGGGTGGGGTGGACAAGGTGACCTTTGCGGGTCCCTTCCAACCAGGTGCGATCTGTGACTGACTGGTGCTGAAGGTGAGCACAGCCACCTAACCACTGCTCCTCCTCAGGCTCCCTCAGCAGATGCTAAGGCTAACTTTCTTGCTCTTCTTTTTAAAGTTACCTTTCATTTTCTTGTGATCTTCACGTTTATCCCCTGCAGCACCTTCAGCTCTAGCAGCTGGGCTGCATCTTTCAGTTTCACCAAGCATCGCAGAAAGGCTGCAGCTGAGAAACCTCCATCTAATCCCCTTCACCACAACAGCACAGGTACACAGAGTACAGAACACACTTCCAGGCTGGTTTTGGCCCTCTAGGGCAACCCCTCCAGTCTGCAGTAACCCTCACCCCAAGGCAGCTCTGGGGTGGGGTGCTCTGTTCCCCAGTGTCCCCTGCTCCCCCCATCTCAGGACACCACAGCCTTGCTCCTGTTGCAAGGACACAGCATGCCCATGAGAGGCAAAAAAGATTCTAAGGGTGCTTGGAACAAGCAGGAAAGATGCTTCTGGCTATGGCCTTATCTCCACTGCTATGAAAATTAGTGTTGGAGGCTTCTCACTCTTCTTTCTGGTGCTCTTCAGAACCCTGAGACAGGGTGGACAGGACACACAGCTGAGCACTCAAGAGTGTGGCTTCTCAGAGCAGTAAATTGCCTCTCAGCATGGTAAATGTGAGTTACAGCTCATTTCTTCTGAGTGCTGTGGATTTCTGCTGCTCTGGAGGTTTATGTTCCCTTTCCACCTGGTTTCTCTGTCAGCTCTAGCTGCACATGCTGTCTGCTGCCCTTGTCCCCAGTAAGAGCACTGCTCCCTACACTCAACTTCTGTCCCTTCTGGTGACCTCCCACTTTGACAAGAAGCCATGAAAGAGCCACTTTTAAAGTTCCTTGCTGCCTGGTTTCCTTTGGATGACCAGGTTAGCACGACTGCCTGGTGCTCCTCCAAAATGAAANCTCTAAGGTCTCCTGGAAGCCTTCTCTTCTCCAGGCTGCAGAGCCCCAACTCTCTCAGCCTGTCCTCACAGCAGAGCTGCTGCAGCCTTCTGAGCATCTTCGTGGCCTCCTCTGGACCCGCTCCAACAGTTCCATGTCCTTCCTGTGCTGGGGGCTCCAGAACTGCACACAGGACTCCAGGTGGGGCCTGAGGAGATGGTCACTGGAACCACAGAGGACTGGGTACATTGGCAGGTTGTCCTATTTGAACATGTTTTCTTCACATGATCTTCACTTCAGATGAGTCATAACAGCCACTTTGCTGCTTCAAGTGCCTGGACACAGTTAGCCCTCATTCACGTTTCATGTGACAGCTGAGGACCAGACCACACCATCAGCAACCTGAAGAATCAAGTTCAGGCTGCTGACTCAAACCAGCCTCTGAATGGACCCATTTAGGGCAAACCAACTATCCCAGGAGCTGTCTGCTGTAACCTGAAGGTGATGTTTGGTACCAGCACTCAGCCTGCACTTTCTGGTTGCAGCAGACTGTGCCCAGGCATGCAGATGAGTGCAGGACTGGGCTGCAAGGGCTGAGACCACGGGTGAGACAAGGAAGATATTTTTTACACTGAGGGTGGTGAGACACTGGCACAAATTGCACAGAGAGGTGGTAGGTGCCTCATCCTTGCAAACATTCCAGGCTGGACTGGGCTCTGAGCAACCTGCTCGAGTTGAAGATGTCCCTGCTCACTACAGGTGGTTGGACAAGATGGTTTTTGAAAGTCCCTAAACCATTCTTTGTTCTACGGTGCAACCCACAGCACAGAGAGGTTCCCCTTTAGCCTTCATCTGCTAATTGTCCACAAGGTGTCAGAGTTAATCAAGACTTCATCTCTTTGCCCTCACTGAGGTATTTTTCTGACCCCAAGGGACTTAGACTGTCTGATGGAAGAGGCAGTGGTATGATTACATTCTCACAAGTTTGTCTTGTCATCTTCTGGGAAGATCTCAAACTGAAAGTGATGCTGAGTAGCTGGTATTAGAGGGAAAAAATGCTTCCAGTAATCCTCATTGTTGGCATTTACAGGTAGAAGAATTGATGCTTATTTACACACTGTAGGGAGCCAGCTCCCACTGCAGTGTTGTTTTCAGAATATGAAATGTCCAAAAATGGGCAGTAAAGAAATACATCATTATCTAACTACTGGGTTTTCACTATTTCTTTAGACTTTGTGTTTCTGAAGCTGTTGCAATGGCATAATTAAGGGTGCACATTATTACTTGTAGCACAAAAAAGATGTTCTTCTTGCTAGGCCTGAAGAATGACTGAAGCACAAAGTGTCATTCCAGACTCCTGGATCTTTCTGGCATGCCCATCAGCAGGTAGGTTCGTTGCTTTAAAGGACATTTGGATGAGGAGTTTAGGGACATGGTCTAAGAGTTGTCTACGGGGAGATGTTAGGTCATGGTTGGACTTGATGACCTTAAGGTCTTCTCCAACCAGGCACTGAGTCTATGAGTTAAGTCACAAGTGCCTCTGCACTCTGCCCTGCTGCCATGGCCAGGAATGCCTCACACTATTGCACTTGCACTTGGGTATGAAACCTCTGTAGTCAGAAGTGGAAAGTTCTACAGTTAAGGGTGGTTTAAGGGTGCTACTTCTGCTTTTCCTCTTCCACACACACAAAGAAAACACCAAAAAAAGCAGCTCTGGGCTGTCTGATCTGTTGTGGTAAGTCATTTTCATTTGGCAGTGCCAGCCTCATTTTTGCTTCTGCAGCTCAGGCAGCTGAACTAGCAGGTCATGCACCTGTGGCAGGACACCAGCAGCCTCACTCAGAAGGTGGACTTCCATCACGGATTCCGTTCCCACAGCTGGAACCAAGGTCCCAGCACTTTCACTTGGCACCAGAAAACATGCCCTAGAACAAAACCCACCCTCATACTTCCCACCTCCTGCTGCTGAAGGCCTCTCCTCCAGAGCTGTGCAGCAAGGCAGATCTGACACACTGCCTCACCTCTGGTGCTGTTTCCTTTTGACTTACTACAAGAGATGGCAGATCAGAGGCTGCCCACTATAAATCCTCTCTCCCAGCACCAAGCTGCATACCTGCTGCTCTGCTGGGCTCCCATCAGAGCCAAGCTGCTGCTGCAAGCACCTGCAAGCCCATCAGCAGTCCACCCTGGATAAAGCACAGCTTAAAAGCTTCAATCTGTGAAGTAAATCAAGTTTTAATCCAGCCTAGTGCCCACAGTCTGAATTATGACTTCAGCTGCCTTAGGATTCTCGTTAGCAAGAACAAGTCCAAGCAATTTTGCTATTTCTGTCCTCCTGACTAGTATTAATTTCCTACTGTTGCAACTCAAATCACACTGGAGGGCACAAAAACAGGCAGTGTGCAAAAATCATTTGGAGGGTTTTTTGTGGTTAGGAAAAAACAAAACAAAACAAAACAAAACAAAAACCCAACAGATTTGCAAATTGCTCAAGTAGGAGTTTAAAGGAAAAGATATTCCCTGGGAATATCACGCAAAAGAGAGGCGTTGTGCCTGGTGCTGACACTGGGGAGCAGCTGGAGAGCCGCTAATTGCCCAGGCTGGGACACTTTGCTTTCTCCAGCAAGCAACAAGTTCGCGCCGCCGCTGTTTCACCTCCTCCATGTGTTCACAGAGGGAGGATTGGCGCCCGAGGGGGAGGAGGAGTGCTGATGCTGCTCCTTTTGCAAGGCTCAAAGTGCCGCAAATCTCTTCCCGGGATGAGCCAACCCTTAGGAAAAAGCCCGAGGAGCGCAGCGTTTCCATAGGAGACCACATCTAGAGCCTCGTTGAGGCTGATTCTAGGTCGCGCCGAGAGAGTTTAAAGCAGCCTTACCTTATCAGGCAGCAAGCCGGCCAAGTGCAGCTGTGCTGGCAGGAGGAAGTGAAGTGTGGCGGCTGCACCGCACCAGCCTTGTTTACATGAGCGACCTGAATGACATCACAGAGTGCCGCAAGGTGCTGCTTTGCCTGCGGCTCTGCAGGGCTGCCAGCCCCTACCTGCTCCTGTGGGACTCGCCTGCTGGGCTGCCAGCCCTGCCGAGGCCGGCTCCTGGCCATGCACAGGATGTTGTCCCATCAGGTTTGTGTGCCTTTGTCCCTGGGGTCTTCTCTCCTGCTGCTCCACCAGGATTGCTCAGCACCCGGTGGGCTGCTAGGGGAGAAGGTGTGCGTGGAGCTGGGTGCTGCTTTCTGCAGGACAGCCCCTCCTCCTCTCCCACTCTTCCTCCTTCCCAAGGGCAGCTCCAAGCTGATGAGCATGGAGACACTTTGGGAGTTCCCCTTGTTCCCCTTGGGAAGTTGAGCTTTGCTCGTGCCCCCTGACCGTAAGGCTGTAGTCGGTCATTGCTCTGTGTGACCCTCAGCTGTTGGTTGCTCTGTTTCACCTAGTGCTAAGTCCTCGTGTTGGTGAAGTCCAACTTGCCAATGGCTTTTTATAGCTCTCTCTTGCACTAAATAGAAGGCAGCTCAGTTTACAGTTGCTGGAGCTGCTGCCAGCAATGTCAAAGGGTGGCACTTCAGAAGCCATCCAGAGGGACCTGGACAGGCTGCAGAGGTGAGCACAAGCCAAGCTCATGAGGGGTTCAACAAGACCAAGTGCAAGGTCCTGCAGCTGGGTCGAGGCAATCCCAAGCACAAATCCAGGCTGAGCAGTGCCTGGCTGGAGAGCAGCCCTGAAAAGAGGGACTTGGGGGTGCTGCTGGATGAGAAGCTCAACATGAGCCAGCAGTGTGCACTTGCAGCCCAGAGAGCAACCAGAGCCTGGGCTGCATCAGGAGAAGTGTGGGCAGCAGGGCAGGGAGGTGATTCCCTCCCTCTGCTCTGCTCTGCTGAGACCCCACCTGGAGTACTGCAGCCAATTCTGGAGCCCCTGGGACAGGAGGGATCTGGAGATGCTGGAGTGTGTCCAGAGAAGGGCCATGAGGATGAGCAGAGGGCTGGAGCTGCTCTGCTGTGAGGACAGACTGAAATAGTTGGGGCTGTTCAGTATGGAGAAGGCTCCCAGGTGACCTTATTGTGGCCTTGCAGTATCTGAAGGGGCCTACAAAAAAGCTGGAGAGGGACTTTTTAGGCTATCAGGTAGTGACAGGACTGGGGGGAATGGAGCAAAGCTGGAGGTGGGGAGATTCAGACTGGATGTTAGGAAGAAATTCTTCAGCATGAGGGTGGTGAGAGCCTGGAAGGGGTTGCCCAGGGAGGTGGTTGAGGCCCCATCCCTGGAGGTGTTTAAGGCCAGGCTGGGTGAGGCTCTGGACAGCCTGGTGTAGGCTAGGGTGTCCTTGCCCATGGCAGGGGGGTTGGAACTGGCTGATCCTTGTGGTCCCTTCCAACCCTGACTGGTTGTATGATTCTAAACTGTTTCAGCAGTGGCTGAAATCTCACCTTTATCCCAGGGGGTGGATGCATTAGCAAGGTGAGGACTTTATCCCCTTAGAGATCTAATTGTTAGGATTTTCAGAAAGCCACCAGGAATCTGACCCCTTTAGCCTCCTCTGGGTCAGCCTCTGGCTTGCAGCACGACTGCCCCATAGCTCAGCAGTTAAACCCCTCTGTTTTGCTGTGGTTTGGAAGTGTGAAGTAGAACATCTCTGCAGCTACCACCCGGCTGGGGGACAGCAGAGACACTGACGTCAGACCGCTCAGAAACCTCAGAAACCCAGACCTGGAGGCTCTGATTCACATAAGAACATCCTGAAATGAACACCCCTAAAACTGTGCTGGTCCTGCTTCCATGAATTGTCCAAGGAGGTTGGTAGAAGCTGGAGACTGTCAGATGTTTATTTCAGAACTATTTATATGGGCTTCATGAAAAGCAATAGTGAGCTTTTGGCTGATGTTGCAGTGTTTATCAGCACATCCTGTTTGGCTGATCTTTTAACTTGTTCATCAGCAGTGGGAATTTATTTGCTGGAAAGTATCCAGTCACAAAGTGCTCTTGAAGATTAAATCACCATGCAGTAGTACTCTGTAGCCCAACGAGCCCAGCACAGCCTCACTGGGGAGCAGCAATTCAGAAGTTCAGAATCAGTTCTGAATTCCAAAACAGTTTGTGGATTGCCTCCACTGGCATTTGTGGAAAACAAACATTATTGACTCCTCTGCAGATGCTCTCTGATCTCTATGAACTTCCATCTCTAAGCTTTCATTTCTCACTCAGTTGTCACCAATAGCCCTGAGTGATTTGATTCATTTGTGGAGAGGAGAGAGGGAGTGAATCAGAGCTGTGCTTTTACATATCCATAAGTGAAACATTAACTGACTAAAAACGACCACAGCAAAAAGGGTGCTTGTGAAAATGCCCTGCATGCTTCAGAGCACAGCTTACAGGAGAGATGAAGCTGCTGAAAATGAGCAGGGGGCTGGAACACCTCTGCTATGAGGACAGGCTGAGGGAGCTGGGGTTGTTCAGCCTGGAGAAAAGAAAACTCTGGGGAAACCTAACAGCAGCCTGCCAGTACCTGAAAGGGGCTACAAGAAGGCTGCAGAAGGACTGTTTGCAAAGGACAAGGGGCAATGGTTTGAAATTAGAGAAGAGGAGATTTAGATTGGCTGTTAGGAACAAGTTCTGCACCATAAGGGTGGTGGAACAGTGGAACAGGTTGCCCAGGGAGGTAATTGAGGCCCCATCCCTGGAGCTATTCAAGGCCAGGCTGGACAAGGCTCTGAGCAACCTGCTCTAGTGGAGGATGTCCCTTCAGCAGGGGTTTGAATTAGATGACCTTTGGAAGTCCCTTCCAACCCAAACCATTCCATGACTCTGTAGCTCTATGATGCTGTGAGTCTGTGCTCACAGACATGGACTGTTCTGGCAGCCTGGCTTAGGCCAGGTTGTTACTGAAGAAGTACAGGAGCAAGAGAGAGATTTAAAGGCACAGGTCATTAAAAACTTGTGGTGAATGCCCCATTCCTGGAGTTCAAAGCCAGACTGGATGGGTCTGGTTGAAGTTATCCCTGCCCATGGCAGGGGAATTTGAAGTAGATGCTCTTTAATGTCCTCTCCAACACAAGCCATTCTGTGATCCTGTGGGAACCCATGGAATTGCTTCATAGATTCATAGAATGGTTTAGGTTGGAAGGGACCTTAAAGGTCATCTAGTTTTAACCCTCCTGCCATGGGACACCTTCCACTAGACCAGACCTCTCAAGGCCTCATCCAGCTTAGCCTTGAACACCTCCAGGGAGGGGGCATCCATGACCTTCCTGGGCAACCTGTTCCAATGTCTCCCCACCCTCACTCTAGAGAACAGCTCTGCTGAATTTCTGCAGTCACAAAGTGGGGCTAATGTTTTCCTGTCTGGAACTGAAGGATGTTTGCTTTTGTAAGACTCAGCTAGAAGGTTACATCCACTGAAAGAACTGCTCAGTGAGTTGCCCAGCACTATGCATGCTTGGTGCTGGGGGAGGACTATGGTATAGTCAGCCTGGAGGGCTTGAACCTAGCTTGTCAGCATTGCCTATCAGTTACCCTGCAGGCAAGGAGTGAGGAAGTAGCTTTTTTTCTGCTGAGGAAATTGAGCTTGCTGTAGGGGCTGTGCAGTTTTACTGATCAGAGCTGTGCCTTCCCTATAGATTCTCATCCTAATTACATAGGTAAAAGTTGGATTTGCATAGCAAATCCTGCTCTTGGTTTTTGCTTATCAGAATAATGAGCTTGCCAGAAATATTTGCTGCCATAATTACAGACACTAGAGGAGAGCCTGGCTCCTGCAGCCAGCATGGGCCATACTTCCTGCAGCTCAGGGAAAGGGCTGGACCATGTTAGTGCTGCCCTGGGTTGGTCACTTCTGGACTGACTCGTGGAGCACTGGAACAAACTCCCAGAGTGGCTGTGGAGTCTCCTCCTCTGGAGACTTTCAAAACCTCCCTGGTTGTGTTTCTGTGGGACCTGCCCTAGCTGATCCTGCTTTGGTAGAGGGTTTGGATTCAGTGATTTCTGGAGGTCACTTCCAACCCCTGACACTCTGTGATTCCTCTGCAGCATGAGTTTGTGTCCTCCACTGCACAGAGGAGAAGCCTGTGTGGAGCAGCCAGCCTGGTAAGAGGATGGCACAGGCTGCTGCAGCCCACAGAGCTGCCTCCAGTTTGGGAGGTGTGAGGCTTCACCAGAGCAGCAGCCTGAACGTTGGCTGCCACTGTTGTTTAGGGAGTAATTGAGCAACACTCACTCTTGTGGCTTTAGTGCAAAAAAACAGCTCCACGTTGCCCTGTTTGGCTGTGCAGCAGCCTGCTGGAACGTGCAAGACTGAACATAAGTAGAGACAAGTTGCTGTGCCTTTGTCATGCTTCTCTTTCCTTTCTGAGCTCTTTTCCACTATTAAGTTGCTGCTGTGCATCTTGCCAAGCACTGACAGCAGCAGTTCATTTGGAGCAGTGTTTTTAGGTATGTGGATACATAGGGAGGGGAAAACTAAAGAAAAATGAGAGTGCAGAGGGCTGTGGTGAGTGGGACAGAGTACAGTTGGAGGCCTGTAGCTCACAGTGTCCTCCAGGGTTCAGGACTGCATCCAGTCTTGTTCAACATCCTTGTAAGTGACCTTGATGAAGGGACAGGGTGGACCCTCAGCAAATCTGCTGATGATAGGAGGAGTGGCTGACACACTGTCAGGCTGTGCTGCCATCCACTGAGACCTGGAGTTGGGTGGAGGGGAACCTTGTGAGTACAAGGAACTGCTGGAGAGAGTGCAGCACAAGCTACANTGGCCAGCCTGATCTAGTGTGAGGTGTCCCTGCCCATGGCAGGGCGGGTGGAGCTGGATGATCCTTGTGGTCCCTTCCTACCCTGACTGATTCTGTGATTCTATGAAGGGACTGGAGCAGAGAGAGGCTCAGAGACCTGGAACTCTTTAGCCTGGAGAAGAGCAGACTGAGAGAATCTTCTCAATGCTTATCAATATCTACAGGGCGTGGAGCAAGAGGATGGGGCCAGACTCAGTGGAGCCAAGTGACAGGGCAAGAGGTAATCTTTAGATTGAAGTACATAAATGTGTCCTTTATTCTAAGATCCTCTTTCATGCTATACATCTGACAACAAGAAAGAGGAACACAGGATGGAAAATGCTTCAGAATTCTCTGCTCTTATCTGTGAGTTTGGGCCCACAGATCATCATCATTTTTGCTTCTGCAAAGACAAACAAGCAAAAAAAAAGGAAGAAAGAAACAGCAGAGAGAAGGTGAAAGCTGGGTGTAGTGTGAGAATTCCTAATGACCTGCCTGCATTTTTATGGCAGCTGAAATCTCATTGCTCATTAGTGACTCTTTGGCTGTTTCAGAGCTATGATTCCATGGGCTCATTAAGTCATGCTGCTCATAATTTCCTCTGCTCCTCATGCAGGCACACATGTTACTCCTGTCCAAATTTCTGTTAGAAATAGATAGAGTTTTAATTCAAAACAGGAGCCTCAGTTCATCACTGACTCCATCCCACAACCCCCCCTCCCTTCAGCAGGCTCTTGAAACTGTTGAGTAGGTAATGAAGTGAAAACATTCCTGTCCCAGTCTTCCCACAGGCACTGAAGTGCTTCCCTCTCAGCAGAAAGGAAAAGGGAGACTTAGAATGCTGTGGGGTCTGAGGTACCCAAAACCTTGGGAGCTCAGCCCAGCTTTCATTCAGACCAGCTGAGAACCTCGAACTCCAGAATCCCAGCATGGTAGGGGATGGAAGAGACCTCTGGAGATTATCAAAGCCTCCTTGAATTCCAGAATCCCAGCATGGTAGGGGATGGAAGAGACCTCTGGAGATTATCAAAGCCTCCTTGAATTCCAGAATCCCAGCATGGTAGGGGATGGAAGAGACCTCTGGAGATTATCAAAGCCTCCTTGAATTCTAGAATCCCAGCGTGGTAGGAGATGGAAGATACCTCANGTCCCTCTCTGTGGCTGGGTGAAACTCTGAGAAGGTTTTCTCTGGAAGACACCTCTGGAGATCATCAAAGCCCCCCCTCTGCTAAAAGCAGGCTCACTGACAGCAGGTTGCCCAGGATGGCATTTGTGTGGGTTTGGAATCTCTCTAGAGGAGGCTCCACAGCCTCTTTGGGCAGCCTGGTCCATCTCTGTGGCTGGGTGAAACTCTGAGAAGGTTTTCTCATGGGAGATCTGGGGCTTGCCAGCACCAGCAGCCAGTAGGCACCACAGAACTCTTCTGTTACTGTTGCTTAGTTCCCAAGTTCTGCTTTTCATCAGAAGCTGAGAAGGAGGAAATCTCTCTTCTACTGTAGCACAGCAGAGCCTCTGAGAAGTATTTTCCATGCAGCTGATACTAAAAATAACCTCATCAGTTGTCTTTGCTAAAGCTGTTTTGCCATCCTTGACAGATCAGAATCTCCTGACACAAGGACTCCAGGAACCTGACAGCTTTTTGGAGGGGCTAGAAGGAAATGTAGGGGAACACATGTTTATGTTTGGTGGTGGTGATTTTAGTTTCTCTACCCAGTTTGTCCATGAAGTTTCCCGAAGTTCTCTTTTTCCTAGAGGTCTGTATAGCAGTGAGTAAGCCTGTAGTAGCCACTGCAAGCCTGCATGTGTGATTTCTTTTTCTTACCTGCACAGCAACCTGAGCACATCCTTCAGGTGCCTTTAAGAGCTGTCTGCTAGCTGCCTTTGCTCACTGCCCAGCAGCGCTCTTGGAGGAGAAGGACTGGAATGATCTGCTGACATCCAGCTAAATGTACACAACTCACAGGCTTCAGAGCTCCCTGCCTAAGGATCTTCTAGTATCAGATCATAGAACTACAGAATGGTTTGGGTTGGAAGGGACCTCAAAGATTCAACCCCCCTGCCAAGGGCAGGGACACCTTCAACCAGATCAGGCTGCTCAGGGCCCCAACCTGGCTTTGAACACTTCCAGAGTTGGAGCTCCACAGCTTCTCTGAGCAACCTGTTCCAGTGCCTCACCACCCTCATGGGGAAGGATTTCTTCCTCAAGTCTAGTCTAAATCTGGCTGCTTCTTCCAGTTTGAAGCCATTACCCTGTCTCTATATACTTTTGTATGAAGTCCCTCTCCAGCTCTCCTGTGGCCCATTTCAAATACTGGAAAGCTGCTTTAAGGTCTCCCCAAAGCCTTCTCTTCTCCAGGCTGAACAACCCCAAATCTCTCAGCCTGTCTTCACAGGAGAGGTTCTCCAGCTCCCTGATCATCTTCGTGGCTCTCCTCTGGACCTGCTCTAGAAGTTCCATGTCCTTCTGCCCATCATCATTCTCAGGGAGCCAAGGTCAGCTCAGAAGGTGTGTGCTAGAGTTGTGTCAACTCTTCCATGCTGGTGACTACCCTTTCTTGTAGTGGCAGGGCAGCTGTAGAGGAGTGACAATGAAAGTCTGTGACAGCAGTGTGCACTTGCACATCTTCAGGTTCTCGCTGTTGGGGGCCTAACTGAAGTACAGCAGCTGCCTTTCAGAAAATGAGCTTTTCACCCTGTACTGGGATCACTGGGACATTCCCACGCCCGCAGCTTGTTCTCTCACCTGAGACTGTGGGTACCACAACTGTGAAGTGCAGTGGTGGCTGGGTCAGCAGGGCAGAGCTGGTGACGCTGCTGTGGGAAGAGCCACGGCTCAGAGTTTGCAGACCTTCCTCTCAGCACACCCTAGGAAGTCCCTCCCCTTTGGTGAGACACTGGCACAGGTTGCCCAGGGAGGTTGTGGAGCACAGAAGCACCCTATGTGATCAAAGATCATATTGGGTGATTCTGTGCTACACAACATCCCTGGAGGTGTTCAAGGCCAGGTTGGAGGAGGCCTGGAGTGACCTGTGCTAGTGGGAGGGGTCCCTGCCTATGGCAGGGGGTTGGAACTGGCTGAGCTTTGAGGTCCCTTCCAACCTTACCATTCTATGATTCTCTGATCTGTTATGTGACCAGCACAGGAGTGCACATCATGATGTAATGCACATGGAGAGGCAGAGAAGTGGGCACTAGGAAGGCTGGAAGGAACAAGAGGGTGGTTCAAAAGCCATTGGTGTGGCAGTGTCCCAGATGTCATCTGTGATGTTGCAGGCTGCAAAGCAAAGGGCAAACATCTTCATGGGGTGGATTCCCAAGACTGGAAACACCCTCCTAATATGAGAACCTTCACCATGTTCTTCAGCACATTTGCTTCATAATACAAAGCTTCCCCTTTCACTTCATCCGAGTGGACAGCAAGCAAAGGTTCCAGCAGACAATGACATTTAAAAATAGGAACCACCTGAACAGAATGAGGTCAGGCATGCAAATGAGAGCACTGCAGACATCAAACCACACAAGAGCAAAAGTCATAGAGTCATAGAATAGAATTGTGGAATGGGTTGGGTTGGAAAAGCCCTTTAGAGGTCTCCTAGTCCTGTCTGCCTTTATCTTTACTAGATCTTTAACTAGACCAGGTCAAAGTAAGTCAGCTCAGCACATCCAAGTACTGATAGGGCCCTGGCACTAAAGCCCTGCAAGCCTCTCTCCTATAGAATCATAGAATGGGAAGGTTGGAAGGGACCTCAAGGATCATCCAGTTCCAACCCCCTGCCATAGGCAGGGACATCTCCCACTAGTACAGGTCACTCACGGCCTCCTCCAACCTGGCCTTGAACACCTCCAGGGAGGGAGCAGCCACAACCTATCTCCTGCCCTAAACCAAAGCCAGCTGAAGCGAGATGAACCCTTCACAACTTCACTGGCTGGCCTTCAAGGCAATAATCAACTATGTGCAGCCAGCAGTGCCTGGGCTAGCAGCCAAGCAGCCATACAGGCCTAGCAGGAATCCAGGCTGCAAAGATTTCCCCTGCATCCAGACAGAAAGGAGACCAAGAGTTCAGGAGGGCTGAGAGATCCAGGGGCAGAGAGCAGTGGGACTGCAATGGGAGCACCTTGTATTGATGCTCCCTAGGACAAGACTGGGCTACAGATGGGCTGTTTGCCTTAGCATCTGCCTGCCACCCCAGAAACTGTGCAGAGCTGGCACTGCCATGCTGGGCTGCTGTGGAGAAAGGCCTCTCAGGTGCTGTGTGGGGCAAAGTGTCTCAGCAGCAGGAACACAGGGCTGGGAGTGTACCTAGTGTCCCAGTCTGGGGCCATCAGCTACCCGAGTCTGGAGGACAGAAATCATGGAATCATAGAATGGGAAGGTTGGAAGGGACCTCAAGGATCATCCAGTTCCAACCCCCTGCCATAGGCAGGGACACCTCCCACTAGAACAGGTCACTCAAGCCCTCCTCCAACCTGGCCTTAAACACCTCCAGGGATGAGGCTTCCAACACCTCCCTGGGCAATCCCTTCCAGGCTCTCACCACTCTCATGCTGAACAACTTCTTCCTAACATCCAGTCTGAATCTCCCCATTTCCAGCTTGGTTCCATTCCCCCCAGTCCCATCACTACCTTATAGCCTAAAATGTCCCTCCCCAGCTTTCTTGTAGCCCCCTTCAGATACTGCAAGGCCACAATAAGGTCACCTGGGAGCCTTCTCCTCTCCAGACTGAACAGCCTCAACTCTTTCAGTCTCTCCTCATAGCAGAGCAGCTCCAGCCCTCTGAGCATCCTCATGGCCTTTCTCTGGACACACTCCAGCATCTCCACATCCCTCTTGTCCCAGTGGCTCCAGAACTGGATGCAGCACTCCAGGTGGAGTCTCACCAGAGCGGAGCAGAGGGAGAGAATCACCTCCCTGCCCTGCTGGCCACACTTCTCCTGATGCAGCCCAGGCTCTGGTTGCTCTCTGGGCTGCAAGTGCACACTGCTGGCTCATGTTGAGCTTCTCATCCACCAGCACCCCCAAGTCCCTCTCCTCAGGGCTGCTCTCCAGCTCAGCCTGGATTTGTGCTTTTGTATTTGATCTTTTGTAAGCTCTCCTTCTTGCACCAAGTGCCTACCTTGGGCTCCACAGAAGCTGACCAGTTAGGAGCACCAGAGTTACACATTTCTGTGGCTATGCACAGAGCCCCAGCTGAAGGTCTACAGCATGCCAGGTTCTGGGCAAAGAGGCAAAAGAGAGTGTGGAAGAGGCAGGGGAAGGAGCTGTGGCATCCCACAACAGGATGAATTTGGTCTTCTGAAAGCGTTGGGAGGGAGCACAGAAGGAGCCAAGGGGACTGCGTGTCAGACCTGGTGCCTGCTCCCCATCTTGGAGAATGCTGCCCTGTGCTTGCATCCCCTGAGGACAGTTAAATCCAGCTGTGTGCTGGAAGGAGTGAGTAAGACTTTACTATTATAGGCAGCTCGTTTGGAAAGAGGAGTCAACATTTCCTTGGCACTCAGAATTCTTTGGCCCTGTCCATTTTTTGTCACTGCTTCTCCTCCTGATGATTTCTGCAGTATCTCAGTGTTTAGCTTGTCTCCTTGTTCTTCCTGTGTTCTCTTCCAGATTTGTCTTTCAGCCATCAGCCTCTGTTTGACACCTGGGGAGGACATGCAACACAGTAATATCTTAATTACATCTGCAGCACTCTGCAGGTTTGCACAGTTCCAGCAGCAAGCATCCTTCACATTCTGGGATGCCACAATAGCTAAGCTACAGACTATTTTTCTTACTTTCCCCCCTCCCCTATTTTCTCATCTATTTCATTTTCTATCTGTAATGTGGATTGTTTCAAACTACCAAGACCTTAAACAGTATTTTTGAAGCTGGGATGTTGGTTGCCTTAAGGGATTTGACTCCAAGCTGGTGTTGCTAACCATATAGGATCAGATACAGGATTCATGAGCAGGAGATACAGGATTCATGAAGAGGAGATACAGGATTCATGAGGAGAAGACACAGGATTCATGAAGAGGAGATACAGGATTCATGAGGAGGAGA
>WBNM01027446.1:0-26554 GCA_013399055.1 Ramphastos sulfuratus | reverse complement strand
TGATCTAGTGAAGGATGTTCCTGATGAGTGCAGGGCAGCTGGACTAGATGACCTTTGGAGGTCCCTTCCAACCATGATTCTATGACTCTTTAATCAGATCTCCTTCTAAGGGTTACACATTGCTTGGAATCCTCATTTAAAGATGCACAGATGATTTGTTTTGAATAATCCAATCCACAGTCACTACAAAAATCTTTGCTTAAGTGTTAATCTTAGAAGAAATAGAGAATGTTCAAAACTGGAAAGGAATTTCAAACACCCTTGATCAGCACCTACACAAACTTCACTTCTTTCCTTGATCCCAGCATTTCAGCTCTTGCATTTCCAGAACGAAGTATTCCTGTAGTTGTTTTCAGGGACATCACAAAACATTTCAAATCCAATCTCTGTTTATTTATTACCCTTTCAAGATGTCTTTCATGTATCATAACAATATTAATGACCAGATCTCTGGACTTGTTGCCAGTTCCCTACTAAGCACTGGGAAGAATCACAGAGTCCTCTCCTGTTCTAAGGAATGTGGTGAGAGTTTCAGAAGAAAATGGATACCCAGTTTGCAGGCAGAGACTAAGAAGTGTGTGAAGGGCAGCCCAACCAGCCAGGGCTCCTGAACTACAGCAGCCTGATCATTCCATATATTCAGCTTCATAGACTCTTGTCTCATGTAAGTCTATGAAGCTGAATATATGGAGTGATCAGTCTCCTTCTCCAGAGACTTCCAAAATCCATCCAGATGCGACCCTCTGCAACCTGAGCTAGGTGTACCTGTGTTAGCAGGAGGGCTGGACTAGATGATCTCCAGAGGTCCCTTCCAACCCCCACTATTCTATGGTTCTATGATTCTCTATAGCAGGAACAGAAGCCTGTAGGACAGAAAAACAAACTCTATTGAAACCTAAGAACTGTAAATAATCTATGGATCACATGCAGCAGTGTACACCTGACTTGGCCAGAAATACCAGCTCAGGAAGGGATAGCAAGAAGGATAAAGAGTGGTGTAAAATCTCTTCTTTCCCAGAATACCTCTCTGGCAAGGAGTATAAGCACACTAGTAAATGCAACTAACATTTCAGTTGTCTCATAACTGAACCTGCATAATTAACTGACTTTTCTTCAGAAAGCAGAGAGAATTTTTGACATGGAGTGGGACATCAGTAAGAATTTTATTTGCAACACATCTAATCCTACTTGTAACATACCAAAGATAACAAACATTTTATGCTGGCTTGCATCAGAAACGGCGTGGCCAGTAGGACTAGGACAATGATTGCCCGGCACCACACCTCAGATCCAAGGTTCACTTTTGGGCCACTCACTACAAGGAGGACATGAAGTTATTGGAGTGTGTCCAGACAAGGGCAATGAAGCTGCTGAAGGGTCTAGAGAATAGGTATTAGGAGGAGCAGCTGAGGGAACTGGAGTTACTCATCTCGGAGAAAAGGCGGCTTAGTGGAGACCTCATTCTCTACAATTACCTACAAGGAGGTTGTAGCAAGGTAAGGGTCAGTCTCTTCTCCTTAGTAACAAGCAACAGGACAAGAGGAAATGGCCTCAAGCTGCACCAGAGGAGGTTTAGATTAGCAAAACTACTTCACTGATAGAGTGGTTAAGCACTGGAACAGGCTGCCTAGGGAAGTGGTGGAATTGCTGTCCCTGGAAGTGTTAAAAAAAATGTAGAGCTTAGTGGTGGATTTGGCAGTGTCTGTACTTGATGAGTGGACTTGATCTTGGAGGTTTTTTCCAACTCTCATGATTCTGTAGTTACTTTTGGGTTGTCTTGTTGTTTGGTCTACAACAGCAGACCATCATGTCCTTGGTACAGTATCACCACTATTTAAGTGGGCTCTGCATCATGCATTTCAGGAACTTTTGTAATCATGGAATCACAGAATGGTCTGGGTTGGAAGGGACCTCTGAAGGTCATCTGGTTCAACACCCACTGCAGTCAGCAGGGGCATACTCAACTAGACCAGGCTATCCAGAGTCCTGTTGAGCTTCACCTTGAATATCTCCAGGGATGGGGCCTCAATCACCTCCCTGGTCAACATGTCCCAGTGTTCCACTACCCTCATGGTAAAGAACTTGTTCCTAATACCCAATCTCAATCTGCACTTCTCTAGTTTGAAGCCACTGTCCCTCATCCTATCACCACAGGCCTTTGCAAACAGTTTCTCTGCGCCCTTCTTGTAGGCCTCCTTCAGGTACTGGAAGTAGGTCTATTAGGTCTCCCTGAAGCCTTCTCTTCTCCAGGTTGGACACTCCCAGCTCCCTCAGCCTATCCTCATAGCAGAGATGCTCCAACCCCCTGATCATTTTCGTGGCCCTCCTCTGGACCTGCTCCACCAGGTCCATATCCTTCCTGTGTTGAGGGCTCCAGACCTGGACACAGTACTCCAGATGAGGTCTCCCAGGAGCAAAGCGGCAGAATCGAGAGCCTACACCTGAATCATACTCTCAAACTCTTCTGAAATGCTGATCTCTCTGAAAAGTAACAGTAGCTCTCCAACACCTTCACACAAGTGATGGAGAATACACCAGGACTTTGTGCAAAGGGCTAATGAAAATTGGAACAGTGCTATCTTCTAAGCAAAGCTTTTAATCAAGTGTACACTTTTAATCAAGCGTAATTAAGCCACGGTGCCATCTGCTAGATACTCAAAAAATCATAGGAAAAAACCTGAGTCAGAAAGTGTGAGTCACCACAGAAAGGGCTTCTGGTGGTGTTTGACCTGCCCTTTCCTGGAGGGCAGGCTCTTGTCTGAGTCTTACACAGAATCAAAGAATGGTGGGGGTTGGAATGGTGATCATCTAGTCCAATCCCCTCGCTAAGCAGGGTCACCCAGAGCAGGCTGCACAAAATCGCATCCAGGCAGATTCTCAATGTCCCCAAAAAATGAGACTCCACAGCTTCTTTGGGCAGCCTGGTCCAGTGCTCCACCACACTCAAAGGAAAGAAGTTTTTCTGCATGTTCAGGTGGAATCTCCTGCATTCCAGTTTGAGCCCACTGCCTATTGTCCTATAACTGGACACCACTGAAAAGAGACTGGTTCCATGCTCTTGACTCCCACCCTTTAACTACTGATGAGCAAATATCCCCTCTCAGTCTGCTCTTCTCCAGGCTAAACAGTCTCATGTATTGATCAGTGTTCAAAGGCTCTTCTGAGCTCTATTCAATCTACTCCATCATTTCAGGAAATGTCCCATGCATCAGTCACAAATTTCTAATAATCTGGGAAAGACAGAAAACTGAAAGAGAAGAGAGAAATTATGAACAAGTGGAAACCACATCATCCATTTACAAAAGCTGTAACTTTCAAACACCTGCACAACAGCGGATTAAAGACCTGGTTGTGGGTACCCTTCCCATACAATCATTACCCCATTTCACTTCTGCTTCTTTTCTCTGCCAAAATGAATGTGCTTACATGAGCTGAAGACTCACCTAAACAAGACTGAAGTGGAGGAAGAAAACAAAAACTGTAGGTGACAGACAAAGCCCTGGGACTGGAAGGAGAATAAGGAGAACCTGCCTCTCATAACGTGATTACAAGTAAAAAACGTTCCCATCAGATCTGGAGTGCCTGGACACAAAGGGAGGACGATCAGAGTGATGGTGTATAGAGGCCCCTGATACTGGGTGTGGTTTGCACTGCCTATGACTCCTCCAGAGGTAAGGGAAAAGCATAGTACAGCCCTTGTGCTTGGGGACTTCAGAGGAGGGAACAAGAAGTCACGTTTTGGGATGCAAAGGCTGCTGGCAGTTTTCATGCTTCACAAACACAAACAGGTCTTCCCAGTTACACTAGTAAAACCTTTTCCCATGATAACCTGTTTTGGCAAGAGGAAGAAAAAAAAAAATGAAGTGACTCATAAAGGGCAAATATTTCCATTAACAATTTGCTCTGTTGCATCTTTGTCCCTTGACCATAATCACCTCTGCATGTTATGGCTTCACTGTCAAAGTCACACTAAGCACATGGACAGCTGAGACCAACAGGATCATTACAGTAGGACTAGCACAGCCGTTGTCTCTCTGTACTCAGCACTGGTGAGGCCACACTTCATACGCTGTGTTCAGTTTTGGGTCTCTTGCTACAAGAACACTGAAGTGCTGGAGCATGTCCAAAGGTGAGAAATTAAGCTGGTAACAGGCTGCCCAGGGAAGTGGGGGAGTCACCATCCCTAGAGATATCTAAAAGACATGTAGATGTGGTGCTGAAGGTCATGGGTTAGTGGTAGACTTGGCTGTGCTGGGCTAATGATTGGACTCTATGATCCTAAAGGTCTTTTCCAACCAAAATGATTCTGTAATTATATGATTCATCATCTCCCACCTCCCCTTCTTCTCTATTACGGGAAGCAAACTCACAGTAACCTGTATAAAACTGATACGTATTAGCTACTAGCACCCTGCACAAAGAATTCAACAACAAGCAAACACAAGACAGGTTCCACCATGTTCAGTTGTCTCTGCTGCCAGTGCTGGAGGGAGTTGAACTGGAAGCACGTGCAAGACAAGAGCATCCACTCAGGCATTCGATGATGAAGAGCAGTGAACTACACACCAAATCTACCTCAGCCCACCACACACTAACCATGCAGTTAACTCCCATCACAGACAAGCCCTTATGCATAAATTTGCTTAAAACTAGCCAGCTGCATCCCTTATGAAATGCATAGAAGTACCCAACAGACAAGTGACCACATTTCTAACATCTTTAATATTCTCCTCCACTTCCATGTGTGAGGTCCCATGAGCCCTCTGAGACAGCAAACACTTTGTCTTCTAGATTAGCTTCAACTAAAAGTAAGCTCCTCATCTGGTTTGTTAAATAGCTAAAGCAAAGCACTTGGGAAAAGAAAGGAGAGAGAATATCCCACAGCCCTGGTTTATCCCACCATAAATATTCTTCTTTAAGAACTCTCTAACTTGTTTCTTCTCTAAACTCCCAGTAAAATGGAGATGCCTATAGTTGGGATGTGTTATTATGAAGTTTATAGGCAATTACAAAAATAAATTATGGACTTGGTGTGAACTTGGGTCTGGAGCCCACAATACAGGAAGGACATGGACCTGATGGAGCGGGTCCAGAGAAGGCCCAAGAAAATGATTAGGGGGCTGGAGCACCTCAGCTGTGAGGACAGGCTGAGGGAGCTGGGGGTGTATAGTCTGGAGAAGAAGAGGTTCTGGGGACACCTAATAGTCTCCAGTACCTTCCAGACCTTCCAGTACCTGAAGGGAGCCTACGAGAAGGATGGAGAGAGACTTCACAAAGGCCAGTGGTGATAGGATGAGGGCCAATGGCTTCAAACTAAAGAACAGATTTAAATCGGATGTTAGGAACAAGTTCTGCACCATGAGGGCAGTGGAACACTGGAAGGGGTTACCCAGAGAGGTGGTTGGGGCCCCATCTCTAGAGATATTCAGGGCTTTGGGAACCTTGATCTAGTTGAGGATGTCCCTGCTGACTGCAGAGGGGGTTGGACTAGATGACCTTTGGAGATCCCTTTCAACCCAGACCATTCTATGAGTCTATGGTTCTAAGGACAAAACTTTAGTATGAACCAGACAAGAAGTGACAGGGAAGCTCTGACAAGGAGCAATGATAAACCGAAGGCCTAAATTCATGTAGCGAGCTTGACATAAAAAAAAAAAAACTAAATTTAAGCATTCCACCTCTATATTGTTTTCCTAAAAACCAAACAAACAAGATAAAAACCCCACACAAACCCAAAACACAACAGTTCCTGCTCCAAAGGACAATCTAACGTTCTTATTTTCTGAGTCACTTGATGACTACAATCATCCTACCAAGTTGTGTGCCCATTAAAGACAAGCAGGGAAGGGGGGAAATACAGATCTGCTCCGCCTCCAGAGTGAATGAAAAGAGCAATCAAACATGTCACAATGAAGATCAAAACAGAAAGAACAAAGTCACCAAGTATCAGTTTTATATTCTGTCCCTGGAAAGATCTTGACAGGCATTGAAAACAAACCACACTCTGACACTGTTATCCCAGGAAAGCACTTTGCAATCTAGGTGCTCAGCAGCTAGATCATTTCCAAACATGTATGCAGCTTTCCATCTCCTACCTGTACAAATATCTACTAGAAGACTCTGCTTGCCTGAACTATGCTCAGCATGGGTCCCTCTAACATTATTCAAGCAAAGTTAAGATTTTTTGATCTTGCTTATTAACACTCTCACAACCAAGGATGCCAGCACAGAACCTCTTTCACTGTTGCCTACAGACAAATTGTGACCTGCATGGACAGTGCTTTGAACTGGGACCAAAAAGCCTTTTCCACTGCCAGTTCTTTTACCAACTAAACAGACTTTGCTATCGATTGCTTACTTACTTCACTGCATTAGTCCTACAAATAGGATGTGATTGTAAAGTCCAGCTCTAATTTCAGTTATGACATTTTATTCAAATATGTAGAATTTATCATTTATTTGTCCCAATTGTTACTGAGCACCCTTCCCTACTATTTTATCCTCCCCTCTTCCATGGCCCACAAATCAACCAGATGATGTTTGTGCTCTCTAATGCTCACACTCTCATCAATCAGCTTCTCACACCTGAAACTGAGATTAAAAAAAAACAAACCAAAAACACAAAACCCTATGTATTGTGATCAGTGTAGCTCTTGAAGCTGCAGTCAAAGACTATGCCCATCTAAACAAAACGCCTACGCAGAAGTTCAGCTGTTTTCCAGCAAGCCTTCAGCAGTAACATGGTGGTTTAACTTCATCAAAATGACAAGTCCTCTCTGTTTCCTTCTCTGGCTATTAAGTTCACAGCATCAAAGCATGGTGGGGGTTGGCAGGGACCTCTGGAAATCATCTAGTCAACTCCCCCAGTAAAGTAGGGTCAGGCAGAGTAGCTTACACAGGATGACATCCAGGTAGATTTTAGATCTCTCCAGAGGAGACTCCACGACCTCTGTGTGCAGCCTGTTCCAGTGCTCTGGCATGCTCACAGAAATGTTTTTCCTTATATTTAGGTGGAACCTCCTGCATTCCAGCTTGTGCTCACTGTGCCTTGTCCTGTCACTTGGGCACCACTGAAAAGAACCTGGCTACATCCTCCTGATTCCTGCCCTTCAGATATTGATAAGATGCCCTCTAAGTCTATCCTTAACAGCCCCAGGTCTCCCAGCCTTTGCTCCTCTGATGCTCCCGGCCCATCAGCATCTTTGTAGCCTACGCTAGATTCTCTCCAGTACTTTCCTGACTTTCTTGAACTGGGGAGCCCAGAACTGGACCCAACACTCCAGATGTGGCCTCCCTGGGGCAGAGTAGAGGAGAACCTCTCTCAACCTGCTGGTCACACTCTTCTTCATGCAACTCAGGAAACCAGTGGCATCTCTGGCCACAAGGGCACATTGCTAGCTCATGGTGAACTTCTTGTCCACCTAGACTCTCAGGTCCTTCACCAGAGAGCTGCTTTCCAGCAGGCCAACCCCAAACCTGTACTGATACAGGCAGTTATTCCTCCCTGTGTTGCCAGTAATGCTGGGAATTTTGCAGCTAATATATTAAGTAATAGCAAAAAGGTTAAACAAAAGCAAGATTGATATTAAAATAATGCACAAAATTTAAGAGTAAAAGCATGCTGCACCAAGCAACAAAAATAAATGTAGGTAGAAAAAAAAGAAAAAAGGAAAATTACTTGGAAAACAATGCAGGCAAAAATAGCACATCTATTTTAGAAAGTGGAAATAGCCCAGGAAAGGAAAGACAGCAAATAAAAGCCCAGTTTACAGCCTCAAAAATGTACTGAATGAAAAATAGGCTCCTGTCCACCGACTCTGGACACGTGAACAGCAAGTGAGAAAAATCAGGCTGCGGCAGCAATGTGGAAACGAGCAGACTGCTCTGAAAAACGTACTGAAAACATTTCTAACTGTGGTATCACCATTGTTCATGGCTAAATCACTTGCAGTGACCATGACTTGCATTTCAACTATGTAAAATCAAGAGCACTTGACTTGCTGATCCTTAATTCATGCAGAGGTAAGCACTTGACTCTCTGAAACTGCTGGTACCTCAGCAAATAAATGCAAAGACACAGCAGCACAACTATCTTTCATTTTGGCTGGAAAAAAAAAATGGGAGACAAGATCTTCTAAAATGAGTCTGGGATTCTCTTGCTTGCTGAGACAACTCTGCCTCCAATATCACTGTAATAATTACCCAAGAGTTGAAAAATAGAAGCAGAAAAATCTTCATTTCCCTCCCTTAGCATTAGGCTACTCCAAGAAAGAGTAGGTTTGGCAAAGCTGAATAGTGAAGATCACACTTTAGTAGAGAACTCTGAAGGGCCTCACAGCTTCATGTGTGCACCCCACAGCTGCCTGATACACTGGGTTAAGTCTATTTGAGAGACTTGTTTCTTTTCCTTGGAAGATGACTGGGGCAGAGCTGCAGTGGAAGGCATCATCACGCCCAGTTTGGGCGCTGGGAGCCAGACTTTGGAGCATGTTGCAGAACGCACTTATCCAAACCACAAAGATCTAAGATGCAAGGTGCCCTGTTTTGACTGTATTAGGCACCATAAAGCACAGCCAGAGCTAGAAGCATGTCAATTAGATGGGATTCTTCAACTCTACAACCACAAATGCTGAAAAGGTACCTGCTTCATTAGGAGAGATGTTTCTAGGAGTGGTCACAGATCCATACACTCATAGAACAGTTTGGAAAGAACTTTAAAGATCATCTAGGACAAGAGGGGATGTTTTATAAGCTGAGGGAAAGTAGGTTTAGACCGGATTTTAGAAAGAAGTTCCTCAGTACAAGAGTGATGAGACTCTAGAATATGTTGCTCCGGGAGGTTATGAGATGTCTCCTTCAAGGCCAGGTTGGATGAGGCCTGTAACAGCTGAGTCTAGTTGAGAGGCATCCCTGCCCACGGTGGAGAAGTTGGAGCAGATGATCTCTGAGGTCCTTTCTAACCTAAGCTGTTCTATGATACTCAGAAACAGAACTCCTCACCAGAAAGATCAGCGGGGAAATTTTCAACTACAAGCTGAAAGCCAAAATTTCAACTGTGAGTGCAAATGGTACCACTTCTGAAAGAATGTATGAGAATGGAAGTTAATGCTTTTGATACTATCTGTAGACTTAAACTGACAAACAGTGAGGCACATTTTCAGAAGCATCTAGGTACTATTTACAAAAGTGCTTTTAGTCCTTAAAGAGAGATAATGATGTTTGAGAACAGTGGTGGGAGCTAAAAATGGCCGAGATCATTCAGAAAGTGGAATGGGGAGCACTGGCTGCATGGGTGTGGGATGAGGTGCATTTGTCACACTCTGTTACCCCTTCTCTGGGACCCAGGTGCTGGCATGCTGCTGCAGAGCTAGCTCAGGAAATTGAGTTGTGACAGGTATCTTGCTTGCTGCTAGAGACTGACAGTAATGAAGGGGTTGGAAATCTCCTAAATTAAACCATGTGAGCAACCTTTAGGGTCTCCACTGCAGAGGAAAGTTGATCCTTGCTGCATCTGGCATTTCTGACATGGTACCTGTGGGGCACAGCCTCTTTGCAGGTTTTAATTTGCCCCTCTGGGATATGTTATTGTATTGAGAGAATTTATCTTTCTTCCACCTCTAAACCCCATAAACCAGGGCAGCTGATCTGTATATATTTTTGGCTGTGGCTCTATTCCACTGGGCCATTCACAGCATTCCTTGCGTCCATCTTCCCTTGAAATTGACTGAGCATACCTGGGCTTGAAGAGGCTTTTGTGACTGAAGTGGAAATTTCCAGCATGGGGAGGAGGGCTGCACTGGTGTTGCTCCAAATTGTTCTCTGTGCCTTTCCTGGGACATTGGCTAGCTGAGCTCTCCCTGCCAGCATGTCCTGGAGGGAAGCTGACAAGCCAGGTTGGATGGAGCTTTGAACAACTTGATCTAGAGGAAGGTGTCCCTGCCCATAGCATGGTGGTTGGACTAGATAAGCTTTAAAAGGTCCATTCCAACCCAAACTATTCCACAACAAGAAGATTTACATCCAGATCTCAGCCTGGGCTGAGGCATCTGCTGGTCAGTGCACTAATGAAATGCTCACTGGAAAAGATGTAAGTAGAAGTTGAGATGGCAACATCTGCCTTTAGATCCAACGCTAAGTAGTTACACAGCCTTCTAAGAAATGGTAAAATGGAATTCAGGAGTTTTATTCACTCTCAGAAGGTTCAAAATTACAACTTTCACTCCTAGTATGGTGGCCCAGTCACAAGGCCAGCAGCTAGAAAAGTAATGCAAAATTCAAAGAAAAGGAATCATGCTCTAATTCCTGTAAAAATGGAGCCTAAGTTGTAGTCCCCACTCCCAGCTCCAGAGGTTTGGGTTTTTTTTTAGATATTTTGCCATTAAAAACTAGGAAAGGGCAGCAGCAGAGCAGCAAGATTAATCTTAACAAATACAGATATTTGCATCTGAGCTAGGTCCACATAAGTCATTTAAAACCCATGGGGAGAAAGCCAATCTTGGGAAGAGTCGGCTCATCCTGAAGTAAACATCTGAGCTCTGCTAAGCACATTTGGTGAGCTTAATTCTGTTTCAGTGCAAAGCAGTGTATGTAAGGTCCTGGGGAAAGGTCTTGAGGGTAGTGGAGTGTTAGCAGTTACTGGAGCATACATCTCATTCTTAAACCACTACCTAAGCTTTTAGTTCCCCGTTAGGAAATTACCATTGCAAATCCCACCATAGTTCATAAGGTTTGTCCATGCACAGACATTTCAGGGAGGAAAAAAAACCAACAAAACAAACCTCTAAGCATAGCAGCATTTAACTCCAAGTGAAAGAGCACATATCCTGTTCTATTAAACTAATATATTCTCAGTGCATTGAAGTAAGTGAAAAATCAGCATTAAACATATGCAACTCTACATTCATACATCAGTAGTTAAGGCTTCAGCTTCGTTTAGCTTTATTCACATAATAAATCTAAAAAGCTTCCTCCATTGTGTTCTAGTAGAGGCTAAGTTGAATGTAAGCCATTTTTAGTTCCTCATAGGGAAAAAAAAAGGCCACACTTCAATGTTTTTTAATTCCTCTGCTCAGCTACTAGAAACACCACTTTGGTGTCAATTTTGTTGGGGTACTGTCTGAGAATTTTCTTTTAACAGAAGAAGAATGTTGAATACACTATAAAAATCACTGTCTTCCACTTTATAAAAAGCCAATATTAGAAAATTCAGGGCAGGCTGAATAAAAATATAAATTAATAAATCACTTTTCTAAACTAAGTTTCATTACAAAGTTTAAAGGTTATAGTTTCTTGGTTTTCAGTGGGAGGAAAAAATAATCAAAACAGAAGAATTTATCCATTTTCCTATATCAGATGAGATCTGCTACAAAGATATTTATGCCCTTTTTCAGCTTTAGTTTTTAAAAAAACAGCATTCTTTTTTGCTCTAGTCATTAGTGATCCAACCTGCACTTCAAGTAAGTCTCAGATAGTCTGGGATTCACCATTTCATCTCTCACTTACATGACAACATCAATGAACAATATTAACAGGTAAATGTTTCTTGGCAGTCTCTCTGTAACTGTCAAACCTCACAGACATCTCTTCTTGAAAACTCAGACTTGCAAATTTAGGTCTCCCAGTAAAAAAAAAGTAATTTTTAGTTTACTGGACCTTAAAAAAGTACAAGAACGTAACAATGCCAAAAATGTATATTTTATACTCCGCAAAACATTTAGCAGTGGGCAACTTGTGTGGCAAAACTCAGTAAGTATGTGGTATGTCATAAACAGTAGTGTTATGTGAGCATGAGTTTTCTCTAAGGATCAGCCTAAGCAAACTTTGAAGGTGAAGCCAACGCCACTCACTCTGCAATGCAGAACACACTTGCCCGGAAGCTGGAAATAAGTAACTGCGTGTTTCTTCTGCCCCAAGGTAATACCAGTTCATTGATTTATCAGCAGTGCAAGTGAAAATGTGAAGTGTTTTTTTTCAAGACACTCTGTGTTTCTTCCTGTATAGCTGGTATCTCAGTGACAAGACAGCGACATTTCCAACAGCTAACAAAGATTTCCGTGAAAGGCAGCAGTCACACAGCTGGATGAAAGTCATTGTGCAGAGGAATTCCTGATCACAAACCACAACTTTTACAAGTTTAATCCAATTAGCACTGACTTTGAGGCTTCTTTTAAATGGTTTCACAGCTAGCAAAAACTCCTTCTCTGTTATTTCTTAAGAAACAAGACCTTTAAGAAGCAAAACTATTCAAGACAGTTGCCTGACAAGTGCTAGCAGCACATAAAAACAGTGTGGCTTTTGACCAACTTTCTTGAGCTTAAGTCTAAACCACTTATTTAGACTTGAAGAAAAAGCAAACCACTTATGGCCTCTCACAAGTTGATACTTAAATCACATACAAAGTGAGGACTCAGAGAAGGATTCGGACACAAAATGTGGATTTGTATTTCTCGAAACACCCAACTTCTAAGTACAAATTCCTGTGAGAGCAAGCTCATGTCCTGACCTGCAAACGCTATTAAAACATCTACCCCATTAATGTAATTCTTTCAATTGCAAGAAACAGTTACAACTCTGGGGGCTGTTGCGGCTTTGCAGGGGTAACCAAGACTCTGGGGTCAAGCACCTGAATCAGCTTCCACTAGCTTCCTAAAAACACAACAGTGTTTAAAACACAGGAAACTTGTGGCATCACAAAGTCCTACCCTGCCTGTACAGCACAGAACAGGTAGAAAGGAGAATAAAACTCAGCGGTACAAAACGTGTTTGTGAATAAATCTGGAGAAGAAAATGGTGAGCCACAGCGTGGCTCCAGTGTAATCCAGCCCTCGGTTTGGTGGTGACCACCATCTGCTGTTTCACAACACAGGTAACAAAATCCCACAGCAAACAGGTGAAAACTAGTTGTCCCTGGGGCATCTTCCAAACATCTTTCTATTTAGAGCCTGGCTTAACTTGGAAGCAAGGAACTGGATGTTCTTAGTTTTCCTTTTAAATATTGTCACAACTCAATATTCCTTAGTGTCTAAATCTTCGAGCTCTGGCCTCAGCAATAACTTAGAGCAATCAATTGTAATTATGGGACATGTGAAAGGCATTTCAATCTGCATCACTTTTACATTTCGTTCAATACATTATTTTTTCCTCTGTTCACAGTATCAATGAATGCAAATATCTAGGAATTTTCTTTGTATACTTATAAAAATCTTCTCTGAAATTAACAGTGCCCCTTTAAAAAAAAAAAAAAAAGCTGGAATTTCATACAGCTGTCCTTAGTCTACAGATCTGTTGTCTTTCAAGATGGAGCTTCCACAGTTGAGCATTGAAATCAAGATGAAGGCAAACAATCAACGAAACAACTGGCAGATACACAAACCCCAATTAAAATATCCCCCCCAAGTTTTACCTGTGATTCTTTGTTAATTTGTCAACCTCAGCTCCAGGTTAATATGGGTACTTTTCTCGGACCTATCACAGTGCTACTTACAACATTTTGTTGAGCTAACAGCTGATTTATCATATTCTGGGGTGTATTTGCCATAAGCATTTTCCCTTCTGATGCACACTTTCTAGTTCTATTTCATTTGCAATTTTGTAGCACATTCACAATACTATTTTATCTACATAGTGCTTGTTTTAGCTTGGATTATCCGTGCCTCACCTTGATCTTTCTTAAAACAACTCATCTCCTCCCTGTTGTCTTGGCAAAAAAAAAAAAAAAATTTCCATGCCATATGAAAAAAAAATGTATTCTACTTTATTTACATCACAGTCACCAAAAATACAAATCTCTCTTTCTAATCTATCTCCTGTTAAGATTTCCGGTGATACTTTTCCTCTCACTGATAACCACTTTGGATGCTGACTCATGCTCAGTGGTTGACTGAGCTGGGGTGGTTGAGTGATGAATTCCTTGATGTTCCTTAACCCCTCTGCCAGGAATGAAGAGAAAACAAACCTGCTCCTCAACTAGTCCTATCTTAAAATCAACAGCGTGAACACAGACTACTGGCAACACCAGTCTGCATTAATATGTTGAGCTTTAGACTGCAATGGCTAAAAACATACTCCATGGCTCATCTGATTCCTCCTGCCACAAAGAATAATGTCAAAGAAAGGGCTGGGCATGAGAATTACTATTCTGGTCATAGCAGGTAAGGTTGTTGTGGAACACAAATCAACCACTTCAACCAGTGGCTTCCCTGAAAGACTTGGAGTCTCTATATAAGTACATGCCAAGCATGATCCATCTATCAATGCTTCAGAAGAACAATCCACACTCTCAACAGAAAATAGCATAATATTCTTCTTTGGAGAATAATTAAGACAACCAGAAGAACACTGAAACTACAATTTCATAAAGTTTATCAAAACCAGATGTAAAAGCTCCTTGCTGTTGATCCCCTAAATCTTTGTTAGACTCTTTAATATGTGCTAGTCGCTCTGGTTTCCACTTCTGTGCTCTTTGAGTTTTTGTATTTTTATTAGTTGCACTTCTAAGCTTTTTTGGAAAGCCAAGTGAGTACCTAAGCCTGGCAGCACAGCATGCTTTCACTTCTTTGCCATGTCTCACTGCATCATTTCCTAACACGTCAGTTTTATCATACTCTGATCTTTATTGCCAAAGCAGCAGCATTCCTACAACAAAGATATGACAAATTACCCTAATAATGACACCTTAGCCCAGAAGTTACATCAGGGACTACATCAGGGTTAGGTCTCTATCTTTTAAACAACTTCTACTACACAAAAAAGCCAAGAACAAACTACTTGACATTTAGCCCTTGCACCCATCTTTACCACCCTACTCAAATTTGTCAGGCAAACACACAGAGATCTCTACTAGCTTTGCAAGCATGCTCCACCTCAGACTGTCAGCAGTTTTATCCCTTGACTTACAACTTTTGGTCACCCTTTCTATGAAGATTAGGTCTTCCTCAAGCTCCCCTGTTAAAGAATTGATTTTTCTTACATGCTGCTAACTTTTCTTAACCTTGACACAGATCACTAATATGTTATTGAGGGGATCAACTACTACTGGCTGCTACAGAATGTGTCTAAGCTTAAACATGCATTTCAAGGGATAGTTTTGCCCCTTACTGGAAGTATCTATTGCAAAACTGGGCATTCACATGGCCTCTTTAGCCTAGCTTAAGCTAATTCCTTTTCAGCTACCACTCCTAGGAAACACTGGGTTTCTTTGGGCTGAGTTTTCATTGTTGTTGCATCCTGCCACAGAATCCTTTCGGTTGGAAGAGACCTATGGTTGGAATCATGGAATCAATTTAGGTTGGAATAGGCCTTCAAGATCAAGTCCAATTGTTAAACCAGTACTGTCAACTCCACCACTGTATGTCCCAGCACATCTACACAACTTTTAAATATGTCTAGGGATAATGACCACTGCTTCCTTGGGAAGCCTGTTTCACACTTGACAATCCTTTTGGTGAAGAAAATTTTCCTCATGTCCAGCTTAAGCCTCCCCTGCCACATTGGATGCTGCTTCCTCTTGTCCTATCACTTGTTCCTTGGGAAAAGAGAGTGACCCCTACCCTGCTGCAATCTCCTTTCAAGTGGCTGTAGAGAACAGTGAGATTCCCCCTAAGCCTCATTTTCCCCAGGCTAAACACCACCAGTTCCCTCAGCCACTCCTCACAAGATGTGCTCTAGAAGAGTCATGCAGTGCTCTACCTTGGATGTTTCCCTGCAATGTATTGTTGATAACTATAAGAACACCACACCGCAGGCTCTGGCATCAAACTAAATTTTCCACGCTTCTATCATGCACTAATTAATATGGCTTTTGTGAGCCATCGCAGTTTGTTCTCAGGAGGAAATCATTATAACCCTGGTAGTCATTAATACTAAAAGGCAATGAACGTGCCCTGGCTCTTGTGCTACTAGAAAGCTGTAGATAAGCTGGAAAGCAGCCAGGGCACTACTGGAGGGACACTGAGTGGAGTATGAAATCAAGTGATTACTTGCACACAAACTTTAACCACCAACTTCATTCAACATGCTGCTGGTTGAGGACTTTTGTCAGCCAGAGTTGATGATTAGGATAGAAAAATGGTACAGCCCAAGACAACCAAAAAATGGTGCAGTTTCACATTGCAAATTCCCTTTTCTAAGAAAATGGTGTTTATCAAGGTTGGGACTGGTGAAGTACAACATTCTCCAAATATCAATCAGACCTGTGAGTTCAAGGATAAGCAGCACTTTTCTCCAAGGTACTACAAGACCTAAATGATCATAATGGAAAGAAATCGAATGCTAAAGCACAGCTGCTGAAACACAGGAATCTTTAGAAATTGGCTTGCCCTCACTTTGAGAAATTGTTTGTTTTCCCCAGACCATTACAGACATCAACAGGGTTACAATTTCTACTGTAGTTCTGAGAAATTCTCTGCTTCTCCAGCTTTAAGGGCTTTGTTTGACTCTTGGGAAGAGAAATAACTGTACTGGGCTGATGGCAAACTGCGTATCTGAGACTGACAAATGCTAGAGGCTACCAAGAAACACTTGTTACTGCTAAAATGTTTGTCAAGCTTTGTAGAACTGCCAAAGCAAAAGGAGAGTTCATTGATTTGGGGAGAAAATCACGAACCTGGAGGAATGCAGCTGGACTGCTAAGTGTTGTATGACAAAGACAGGCATCTTGATGTTAAACTGGATACTGAGACAGCTGGCTTTGAGGAAGCAGTAAGCATATAGCCACCAGATTCTTCAGCATGATATTTATTCACTATCTGCCCCCTTCTGCCAGGTCAGTCCTTCAGTAGGTCCTGCCCCTTCCTTCATCCCACACAAAAAATGTCTTTCTGTCCTCATCTTCTGCCTCCAGTAGGCCAGTGTCACTGAGTCACAAAGTAGGTTCTCTTCCTCCCCCAAATCTACGAGGTTTCTGGCCAAGGGATGCAGTCTGTCAGCTACTGAAGAGCACAGAAATGCCACAGTTACTGCTTTAATCATCATATCAACAATAACATGAATTTTCCAGAAGTTCCCATGAGGTTCTCAGTTGAAAACAGGCCATAAGCAAGCTAATCTAAATGTCATCATCCAGATGGGCTCAGGAGTGTGTGCACCAGGCACTAACAGTTGAGCCAGCAGAGTATGTTCTTGTGGCTAAGATGACCAATGGTCTCCTGGCATGAATGAAGGAGAGTGTGGTCAGCAGGATGAAGGAGGTTCTTTTCCCCCTTTACTCTGCCTTAGTGAGAACATGCCTAGGGTATACTGTTCAGTTCTGGGCTACCCAGTTCAAGAGAGATAGAAAACTACTAGAAAGAGTCCAACAGAGGCTACGAAGATGAAGACAGGACTGAAGCAACTCTCCAACAAAGAAAAGCAGAGAGACCTGGGGCTGTTTAGCCTGGAAAAGAAAAGCCTGAGAGGACATCTTCTCAATATTTAAAGGGTGAGGGTCAAGAGGATGGGGTCAAATTCTTTTCAGTGGTGCCCAGTGACAGGACAAGGGACAATGGGCACAAGCTAAGACACAAGAAGTTCCACCTAAACATGAGGAAAAAGTCCTTTCCAGTGAGGGTGCCAGAGCACTAGAGCAGCCTGCCCAGAAAGGTTATGGAGTCTCCTTTCTCTAGAGAGATTCCAAACCAGGATGTGATCCTGGACAACCTGCTCTAGGACAGTAAGGCAGTTGGACTAGAAAATCTCCAGAGGTCCCTTCCAACACCCATCATTCTGTGATTCTATGATGGNTGGATACTGAGACAGCTGGCTTTGAGGAAGCAGTAAGCATATAGCCACCAGATTCTTCAGCATGATATTTATTCACTATCTGCCCCCTTCTGCCAGGTCAGTCCTTCAGTAGGTCCTGCCCCTTCCTTCATCCCACACAAAAAATGTCTTTCTGTCCTCATCTTCTGCCTCCAGTAGGCCAGTGTCACTGAGTCACAAAGTAGGTTCTCTTCCTCCCCCAAATCTACGAGGTTTCTGGCCAAGGGATGCAGTCTGTCAGCTACTGAAGAGCACAGAAATGCCACAGTTACTGCTTTAATCATCATATCAACAATAACATGAATTTTCCAGAAGTTCCCATGAGGTTCTCAGTTGAAAACAGGCCATAAGCAAGCTAATCTAAATGTCATCATCCAGATGGGCTCAGGAGTGTGTGCACCAGGCACTAACAGTTGAGCCAGCAGAGTATGTTCTTGTGGCTAAGATGACCAATGGTCTCCTGGCATGAATGAAGGAGAGTGTGGTCAGCAGGATGAAGGAGGTTCTTTTCCCCCTTTACTCTGCCTTAGTGAGAACATGCCTAGGGTACACTGTTCAGTTCTGGGTTACCCAGTTCAAGAGAGATAGAAAACTACTAGAAAGAGTCCAACAGAGGCTACGAAGATGAAGACAGGACTGAAGCAACTCTCCAACAAAGAAAAGCAGAGAGACCTGGGGCTGTTTAGCCTGGAAAAGAAAAGCCTGAGAGGACATCTTCTCAATATTTAAAGGGTGAGGGTCAAGAGGATGGGGTCAAATTCTTTTCAGTGGTGCCCAGTGACAGGACAAGGGACAATGGGCACAAGCTAAGACACAAGAAGTTCCACCTAAACATGAGGAAAAAGTCCTTTCCAGTGAGGGTGCCAGAGCACTAGAGTAGCCTGCCCAGAAAGGTTATGGAGTCTCCTTTCTCTAGAGAGATTCCAAACCAGGATGTGATCCTGGACAACCTGCTCTAGGACAGTAAGGCAGTTGGACTAGAAAATCTCCAGAGGTCCCTTCCAACACCCATCATTCTGTGATTCTATGATGGACACACATACCTGATACTCTCTAGAGTAAGAGCAGGTATTAGCTTGAAGTAATCTCAAGCATGAAAAGAAGTTATGTTCCTGTTAGGTGTAGAAGACTCAGTAGTCCCTGAGCTACAAACACGGACACAGGGAGATTATTCTGAGAAAGTCTTCCAGCTTCTGCAGAATTTGGCTGGGGTCAAGGACAAGGCACAGCCCTGACAGATATCTGTCACCTCGCTCTGGCCACAAGGATTTCCATCAACTATCTCTGATCTTACACACTTGTCCTGAAAGAAGCCTTAAAAACATGACATGGAAGTAATATCAGAAGTTTTCCTCTAGTTCTGTACCATGCAAACTGAGTCAAAGCTGCCTCCCAAAAACATACTGCCCTTCCTCAGCGGAAGCACATGGTCCACAGAACCTACCTAATCCCTTGGAGGGATGAACTCTGGCAAGGGACCTTGGATGTCCTGTCACAACTCATTTGTGCCTGGAAAACTGCATTTTGAGTTCCTTCTTCCATTCCACGCAGCATTCTGTCACCTCTTTCAGACTGTGAGTTACTGGAAAGAGACTGAGCTGCTTATCTCCCCAGAAGCAGTGTTTTCCTGTCTTCTACAGAGGATCATGAGGTGATGTGGAGTCCAGTTAAAACTGGCCCTGCCAGCCTAAACACAAGAGCACACTCAGGCAGCACTCATGGCACACTTGTGGCGGCTCAATGCATGTAAAAACTAACAAAAAAGGAATAGTTAAACAAATCCACATTCTACTATAAGACAACTAAGTACAAAGCAAACTTAATTCACTTCTTAAATGAGTAACAGAAAAGCACATGTGGGTAAGATGTGCTGATCTTAAAGTCTTATTATCTCAAGTGACTGAAGTGTAGACAAGAGGAGTTTCTTCTGCATTAGAAACTTATTTGCCATGAGTTCAGCACAAGAATGATTACCCTTGATAGTTCCTCGGAATTTAACCCCATCACACTCTGAGAATTTCAGCTCTAAGTGGCTGCAATCCACTTCCATCAAATCAGTTCATTTGGTGGCCAGAAATATTAAAAGGTATAGAACTTTCCTTGTACTCAAAAATAAAACAAGCACAAAAATACCAACGCCATGTTCTGAAGTTTACCGGATATATTTTTGTTCTCCAGTAATTTGATGCTAAGTTTAAAATACTGTATTTGACTAACAGGTGGTGGCTTAATAGCTTTGACATAAATGTTTTGATTCAGTCCCTAGGCGCAGCAGGACTATTTGTATTCCACATGCACACAGGTAAGTTCACCCTGCATTCAGGTCGTTAACTACCTGATTCAGAACAGCAGCTGAGTTTCTTACTCATAAAGGAAAGGGTGTGAAGAGATACTAACTCTCAGAGCTGCAGAGTACATGACAAGCGTTACCTCTGAGTAGCTGATACGGCTTTATGGTAGAAGCACGTCTGCAGCATCAATACAGCCACACACCTGATATATTTAATGCAGAAGATTCAGCAATAACTGGTGTGTGAACAAACTTCACTCATCCAGCACTGCAGACACGACCAACCTTGGATGCCAGAACTTGTCCATTTACATGACACTACACAAATTAATCTTTCTCTATTGAAACCAGTTAATACATCTCAAGTACAGTACCAAATATTAAATTTAAACAGTGTTTGACAGTACTTTCATATCACTTTCATGCCCTACTTCTAATACTAACCAAAATACTGTGGATATTACACGTTACTGAAACATCATGACTTTTCCTAAGAGTCACTTCAAACCTCCAAATTTCTGATCTTGATATCAAACATTAAATACAAGAAAAAACAATCATAGAATCACCAAATGATTTGGGTTGGAAAGGACCTTAAAGATCATCTAGTTCCAACCCCCTTGCCATCACATTAATGCAATACTCTGATTCTCTACTCTTTTTGGCAGGAAAAGACCTAATCTTGAGTTTGAAAGCCTGTCAAGCTCCTTGTCATTAGATATGGTTGGCTTTTGCTTGCAATAATTAATAGCTAAAAAGCTTCAGGTAGGTTTCTCCCATACAGATATTCAACAGCAGTTTAAGTCAATGTTCATTTCTTCAGAGACTGGTAAGAACCCTAAAGCTTAATGTTGCAAAGCTTTCCAGAAATATTGGAATTACAATAAAAAAACTTGACAGCCCACTGAAACAAATTACTCCAGCATTCAAATTCATTTGAAAAAGATGTTAGGTGTCTGAAAGATTTAAACTATAGCAGCTTGCAAAAATTAACTTTCTGCTTTGAAACATGGAACCTCCATAGTCTATATATCTTTTTTCCTTCCCACTTCTATCAGTTCAGGTTGGGTTTTTTTCAGTAGTATCAGGTATTCTCTACTGAAAAAAAAAACCCAAACAAATAATTAAAGAAACTATAAATGGCTTGCACAGATCTTCTACAAGCTACCTGCCTCTAATCTCAGTTCTCATTTGCTTTGAAACATGGAACCTCCATAGTCAATATATCTTTTTTCCTTCCCACTTCTATCAGTTCAGGTTGTTTTTTTTTCAGTAGTATCAGGTATTCTCTACTGAAAAAAAACAAAATAATTAAAGAAACTATAAAAGGCTTGCACAGATCTTCCACAAGCTACCTGCCTCTAATCTCAGTTCTCATTTCAAAGACAGAAAAGAGGAAGGGAAGGAAACACTTACAAAAATGGACCTACCGNCAAATTACTCCAGCATTCAAATTCATTTGAAAAAGATGTTAGGTGTCTGAAAGATTTAAACTATAGCAGCTTGCAAAAATGTAACTTTCTGCTTTGAAACATGGAACCTCCATAGTCTATATATCTTTTTTCCTTCTCACTTCTATCAGTTCAGGTTGGGGTTTTTTTCAGTAGTATCAGGCGTTCTCTACTGAAAAAAAAAACCCAAACAAATAATTAAAGAAACTATAAATGGCTTGCACAGATCTTCTACAAGCTACCTGCCTCTAATCTCAGTTCTCATTTGCTTTGAAACATGGAACCTCCATAGTCAATATATCTTTTTTCCTTCCCACTTCTATCAGTTCAGGTTGTTTTTTTTTCAGTAGTATCAGGTATTCTCTACTGAAAAAAAACAAAATAATTAAAGAAACTATAAAAGGCTTGCACAGATCTTCCACAAGCTACCTGCCTCTAATCTCAGTTCTCATTTCAAAGACAGAAAAGAGGAAGGGAAGGAAACACTTACAAAAATGGACCTACCGTTGGATGCATTGGCGTCTCACATCTTTTTTTTGCTTACACCTGAGTCAACACTGGTAGAGTGTTTTTATCATCAAACTCCAAACAAATGCACCACATTCGTGATGTAATTATGTGACAAACTTTTAGGCTGGGTCATCTGTTGGGGTGATTATCAAGAGTTAAAGAAGGTGAAGTAGTGTGAGCAGTGGAGAGGACACAAAAGAGTGCCTAGCATGGAAGGTCTACACACCAAAATACACTTGCTGTTTTCAGTGCCACCTTTAGCACCATCATTAAGAGCAAGACTTTGATGCAAATCTGCTTTTGCTGAAAGAACACTCAGAACATGCACATTTTGTACCATTTCAATCAAGGACACATCAAACCTCACAGTTCTAAAAGCTTCCAAAAAACTAATGAGCTAACACAGCCCAGCACACTTAAGATGCCATTCACCTCTAGGAGAGATTTCCCTATGCACACACTGGAGAACCTGGTAAACCAGCAAGATTTTTTCCAGTCACATGCAAAATTAGATCTCCATTGTGCAAGCTATAGTTTCACTAATATTTTCATTCACAAGACATCAAGTGCTTAATTAATATTATACCAATTCTTAAGCTATTTACCAATACAAGGGAGGTGCTGATTTGATATTATGGTTTCTTAAACACAGCCTTAAATACATAGTTCTTGGTCCCCTTCATCACATATATTTACTATTTAAAATTGCAACTGCTCTTCTGTTGGAAGTAAAATTCTTAGTGGAAAAAAAAGACAGTTCATGTTTGTGAGAACAAGCATTGGTTTCCTGGGATGATTTGTTCCAGTTTACAGTTTTGCATTCAGAAGCAAGCAGTGGCAGAATAGACATCCTACCACAGTAGGGTGGTCTGTACTGTTACCTTAGTTTTGCATCCAAAAGCACACTAATGTAGGGATAATGACACTAACCAGCACTCAAAAGTTCCAGTTAACATTATACATTGAGATGCTTTTAATAAATCCTAGAAGAAACACTTTACTTGTTGAGGCCTATCAACTAGCACATTTTATGAGTTAACAGTGGCACCATCTTGACAGACACTCAACTTCTTTCTAAAGAAGTTTAAGCCTGGCATCCCAAGTCACATCATCGTACATAAAGCAAGGAAAACCATTCCCAAAGGGAAAATAAAGGTTCTTCACAAAAAAAAAAAGAATTCACCAGATAACCACAGGTCTCATTAATTTGAACAGTTACAACTTTAAAATGAACCACTGGCTGGAAAAGTTAAGCTATTTTATAGGATGCAGCCTTCATAAGATACAAGTTATTTCCACAGCTGCCAGTTCAATAGCAACTAGTGAAATCGACACCACACATTCTTATTCTCCTAATCAAGCATGATTTTTATCACCCACCAAATTCCAAAGAACATTTGAAATTAGATTGTGCATTTTAAGACAAGACCACATCTGCGCACAAAGTCAAAACATTTAACCTGCTACTGATACAGATTAATTTGATATCTAAACTAGTCAAGCTACTACAGAGATACTATTTCAGCACTGTTGTCACTACTATTTGTCTTGGAATTCTGAGGTAGCAGAGGTAACACAGGAAAAGTTCAAGAGCTCTCTGAGCATTAACAAAGATCTAAAATCCCTCCAAGAAATACATGATAGCTTCCTAGCTGTCAACATGTGCTCAGCATCCCCGCAGCATCCCTTCCCATAAGGAAAGGCTTTACCTTGTTTCCATAACAATGAAAAGGCTCTTTGTTCTAATTATTAACAGGAAAGAAAACATGACTGTTATAAAACTGCTGAGCAACATTCAAACCGGAGCTCCTAGTTCTCCTTGAGGCTCCTAAAATAACTTAAGAGTGACATCTTCCAAGAGTAACTCTTTGGGTAAGACAATATTGACCACATTTAAAAAAAACAAAAAACAAAAAAGCTTACACTGCTGAGCATAAAAACAGTTTTCAGGGAGGGCAACAAAATCCCCAAACTACTGATTCTCCTCCTTGATTGTAAAATGAACATATAGGGCAGTTCCAAATAGCTGTTACTTGGCAGCTGAAATCAAAAACTCAGAGCAGGCTCTAAGTAATTCAGAATAATACACATTGAGGTTTTGTAGCTATTTGCTTAGATTTTATTATGTATTACTGCCAGTGCACATCCACTGTCAAGCAATGCTGCTATCAAAAGTGAAACTAACTGTAAATCACTGAAATCAAAATCCTTTTTGCTATCCAAGGGAAGCTACGTACAGTTGGTAAATAACAGATGTTCAGAGGGAAAAAAAGAACCAATTCAGTTCTCAATCAATGTTTAGCAACTCTGTAACTTGTAGCCTTTAAAATACCACTTTGGAGACTAACTGAAGTAAAAAAGTAAGCAATCTAGTTGCTGCTTTATCCAAAAGCATAAAATATGCAAGGGAACAGCTACTGGCACCACAAACCAAGGCCAATGAGTTGGCTGTATCAACAGAAAAGAAAACCCCCATCACACAAAGCAACAAAAATCACTCAAATTTCTTTTTCACCTCTCCACAGTTTCTTTATTCAAAATAAGAAAATGCGGATATATTAAAATACACCAGACTCAAGCAAAAAATTCAGAGATTACATTTGCAGAAGCTAAAACTGCTTCCATCTGGGGAGTACTGTTTTAAATCAGGGTAACTAATCTGTCCCCTGCCATACAGAGGGCAAAACAGAGGCAAGTTAAAAAATTTGCCAAATATCAAATTAACCCATAATGCAAAACTCCGAGACATTTGCAAGCTTGTAAGGAAAAAGGTCATGCATTAATTGTTGTCCTATTGATAAACCACTCCCCATGATGCAATTAAAGGCATCAAGATTTTGTTTTTTTAAATCAAATGCATTTACAGGTCACTATGTCAACCTTTGATTTTAATTTATCCTGTGGCTCACACAAGATAATTACTTTTACACACCCACTTCTATTGTGTCACACTCCAAAAACATTAGTTTTCTCTACAGACAGCATTTTAAAAGGCATAGTTTCATTAAAAATTCAAACTTTTAAGTGTGCTGGTGCTTTTTTATGAATAAGTTTTGCAACAGTTTAACAGAACACTTATTTTCCTAATTAGTCCTTTTGTATGACAGAAGCAGCAGAAGAGTGCTGAGGAACTGTACATAAATACCTCTTTTCCAGAATGTTAATCCGGTTTTCAGAAGTTAGCACATCTCACCTGTCTTTCACATTGATTAGGTGCCAGACAACATGAGAAGCCAGCACATTAATCTTATTTCATTATAATCCAGCAGTGGCTGCAGTGAACTCACTGACAGGACGTCTGCACGTTGCAAAAAGCAACTTCCTTTATATGAGGAAACACCTACACACTAATTCCATAAAAAAAATCAAAAACAACCCTAGACGAAGCAGGTTTGGTGGGGAAGGAGGTGAGAGTGAGTGCTTTCTGGGGGAAAAGCAGGAGCTGTTAAGACCAAAAGCAGCCCTGAGCTGTGCTTCTCCAGCAGCAGGAAGTTTCTATGGGGCCTTGCCGAGCATGCGCCGTGAGCTCCACAGTCTCCCTATGTGGCAAGAGTGCAGAGGCAACAACCAAACCAGTAACAGAGACAAGAGACCGAGAGCAACAAGCACCTTCCCCTCTATATTCCTAACGCCGCCTCCACGCAGCCCTCCCCGGGCTGCTCTCTTGGCCCGGGCCCTCCCACATTCACTGCACGGAGCAGGAATTGGAGAGTCTGGCAACCAAATCTGCAACTGGAGAGAGAGCAAAGGAGAGGAGGAGCAGCTTGAAAGAAAACAGTGGAGTCCATAACCCATCCCTCCACTGCCAACACCTCAGGTGGCGGGTGGAGGGGAAAGAGCAAGCAGTAAGGTTATCCCCCCCTCCTCTCAACTACAAGAGGGGACGAGGGGGAGGAGAAGAGAGGAATGGAGATAGCACACAATGGCTGTCTGTGTTTGTAGGGAGGAGATGGCCTACAAGAGCAGCCGTGGGGAGGGCTTAGGGCTTCTCTGTGCCTGTCGTGTCGTGTCCCCCCCCGCCATTCCTCACCTCGTATACACAGAGAGGAAAGGAGACGGTGAAACAGGATCATAACACTGCCGTACGTGTGTGTGTCACCTTGTTTCGGGGGAGAAGTAAAAACGGAGACATTGGGGGGAGGGCGGGAGGGGGCTGCGGGGAAGGGGAGGGGGAAGCGACCCCCCAGCTAGTGGGAGGGGACAGAACAGATCTGCTGCCAGGCTGAACAAAAATAGTTATTTCGGCTTGTGCTCCTTTCTCCAGAAGCACAGAGCTCGAGAATAAACCCAGGGAAAAGGAGAGGCGGGGGCAAGGTGTGGGGGGGTTACAGCCGGCACCGAGAGGCGGGAGGGAGAGGAGGAGGCTCCCTAACCTCCTTCCCGTGCTCCACTGGGGGGGGGGCGGGAGGCCGCGCACACACACATACACAAACAGCTGCTCCCCCCTAAAAAAAGAAGGGCTGTGCTGAGGGGGGAGAGTGTTCCCCTCCCCCCGGAGAGCCGCTCCGGGAATCCCAGGCCCCTCCTCTCCCTCAAAGCGCTCCACCCCCGGGGCCGGGAGGAGGCG
>WBNM01027445.1:121330-153205 GCA_013399055.1 Ramphastos sulfuratus | reverse complement strand
AGAGTTGGGGCTTTTCAGCCTGGAGTAGAGAAGGCTTCGAGGAGACCTTAGAGTAGCCTTCCAGTATCTGAAGGGGGCCTACAGGAAGGCTGGGGAGGGACTATTTACAAGGTCTTGCAATGACAGGACTAGGAGCAATAGGTTTAAACTGGCAGAGGGAAGATTTAGACTAGATGTTAGGAGGAAGTTCTTTACAGTGAGGGTGGTGAGGCACTGGAACAGGTTGCCCAGGGAGGTTGTGGATGATGCTCCCTCCCTGGAGGTGTTCATGGCCATGTTAGACGAGTAACCTATACTAGTGGGAGGTGTCCCTGCCTATGGCAGGGGGTTGGAACTAGATGATCCTTGAGGTCTCTTCCAACCTTACCATTCTATGATTCTATAATTCTATGATCTCCAAATGGCTTCCCCCCTGTGCCACCTGTTTGGGCACAAGGAAAGGATGTGGCCTCAAAATTACTCTTGAATACTGGTACCATCAGAGAGATGAAGCTTGTTCTTGGAAAAAGAAAAAAAGCCCATCTTGGTTTTCTTCCTGAAAATAGACTTGGGGAGGCAATCATAATTCAGATGTGTTACCAAAATCCTTGGCAATGGAATCTGCTTCATTCTCTTTAGAAATAAACAGAACTGTAAGTGAGAACAGTCTTATTATATGGGTGCAACAATGATCTGTGAGACTGGCTTGTGTGAAACAGCCCCTAATCAAAAGACATTAGTCATCCAAGATTATCTTTTCTTTCCTCTCAAGAGAAATATCTTTACTTGCTGCATGACTTCATTTTAATAACTTGTGTGCGGGGGTGCAGGAGAGAGGAAACAACAGACTTCAAGTGGAATCTGGATCTCCACATTCAATAAATGGTAGTGCTGTGCTTACAGATTTACTCTGGAGAGTTGTAAATATCAAATCGCTTAAAGTCTGGATAAGCCAGTTCACACCTACACCAAGAAACCCAGAGAACAAAGTATCAGAGGTTTAGATAAGATCTCGGAGCCCCACAGGCATGCAGCACCGTGGTGGACTCTGCCAAGAGAGAAGCTTTGCCCTGAACATAGTCAGGAGCATGAAAGAAGGCTTATTTAAAACTCTCTGATGGATTATACTCTAGCTGGCAAAACACAGTTTGCTCTGGCTGAAGTCTGCACATGGTGTGACAGGCAGAGAGCCAAATATTGGGGAAGGGGTAAGAGAAGAGCATTGTTCAATATATCATCCTTCCTATATCAATCCCTTCCTGATTAAACTTTTAACCCATTTGTAAGTTATAGTTTAGGAACAAAGTGTGGAAATGGAGTCATCTATTCAACGTTACTGCCAGTGCTTGTCCTCAGTTGTGCCTGTCTGTCTCCACAAAGTGCACGCCAGAATAAGTGCTACAGGAGCTGCTGCCCACTGGACATCTGCATCCCTCCCCACTTCTCATCCTTTGGAAGGAATCTTATAGCAAAGTCTCCCCCATACAGCATCCTATTCCAGCATGAGCCTGTGGCCAGCTTCTGGAGCTGCACCATGGTGACTGTCTCCCCAAGGTTTTCATGAATCACATTTGCTCCACTGATGCTCTGCTGATTGCCAGCAGAACAGAGAGAGGGAACAGCATGTTCACCTTGGCCCACAGCACGCATGGGGAGGCACTTGGAAGGCTTCCCGATGGGCCACAGAGATGGAGCTATGAAGTTGCTGCTGCCTCTTGGATGTTGTGAGTCCCTGTGGACATGGCTGCCAGAGGCACTAACAGAGAACACACAATGCAAACAGCTTTAACCTCTCATGCTTTCAGTGGAAAATGATTTCCAGAAAGGAATAACTTCCAACCTATGTTATATGAAGTGCCTCAGGATGCTAGGAAGGAAGCAGCTGATGCATGCTATATTTATACAATAATATGGATACAATGTGTACACATCATACAGTGTCTTATAATGCATGCAAATATTCAATTTATTTACATATTAAATTGTATGATGTGTTATCATTTATAGCACTCTTCTGCTTACACAGACCAGAGCCAAAAGCATTAAGAGCCTTCAAGTCCATGTTCTCATCTAGAAAGAAGTGTAAATGTGGACTTGTAAATTCATTACTGTAAATATTGTTTTAGATTAGACAGTTCTCAACAAAACTCTGAGTGACATAGAGGGGTGGATTGTACTGGTTTGAGGCTAATTAGAATATTTTATTGAGAGAAATTAAATCCTTAGCTGTGAGAACAAAAAAACCCAAAAAACAACAGTAACCTATATCATTTATTCTTCTGCTGAGAAACGCAAGGAGTTCTCACTTCTCACACTCTTCTCAGTTAGTTCTCAGTTCTGCTTCTTTCTCTCTGGTGGTCTGTGATTGCATCTGTCTTGACTCTAATCCAACCTAATCCTTTACTTCCTCTAACCTCCTTGTCATCTTTTTGACATTTTCCCTCAGATCCTCAGAATTCCCAAACCATCACAACAATGTACAATCACAATCAGCTGGTTTCCTTCTCATTATGTCAGCTAATCAGTTACAATACTGTAGACTACAGCAAGCAATTTATAATGTATTCACTGCATTTAGGATAGGACATCAGCACCCTATCATCTCTTTTGGCTTCCAGGTTCCCCGGGGCTTGGAGCATTTCCACATGGCACACTGTAACCAGACACAGGGTCCCTTGGCAGAACAGGTGATCCTTCAAGGTAAGCCCTTCAGACTTTGCCAATGCTTTATTTAAGTCACCAACAAAAGCCTTTTTATCCCCAGCCATGTTTACAGCCTTTGGGGAGTTAGTTCAATGCAGTTAGTACCTTTTCCAGTGAGGGTAATTTCATTTGTCCCCCTTTGCACACATTCCTGTATGGGCAACATGAAGTTCCATCTCTCAGGCACGGCAGGAGGTCTGAGATATGTGTGTTATTCACAGGACCACAGGATGTCAGGGTTTAGAAGGGACCTCTGGAGTTCATTGAGTTCAACCTCTCTGCCAGAGCAGGACCATAATCTAGTGCAGGTCACACAGGAACACATCCAGACAGGCCTTGAAAGTCTCCAGATAAGAAGACTCCACAAACTCTCTGCCTGCTCCAGTGTTCCATGACCCCTATAGTAAAGAAGTTCCTCCTCATGTTGAGGTGGAATTTCCTGTGATGTAGTTTACATTCATCAACCCATGTCCTATCACAGGGAGCAACTGAGAAGAGCCTGTCCCCTCCCTCTTGACACCCAGCCTTCATATATTTCTAAACATTTATTAGATCCCACTCTCAGTCTTCTCTTCACCAGACCAAAAAGCCTCATGTTCCTTAAGCTCTCCTCATAAGGCAGTGCTCCAGCCCCTTAATAACCTTTGCAGCTCTCCGTTGGACTCTTTCAAGCAGATCCCTGTCCCTCCTGAACTGGGAAGCCCAAAACTGAATGCAATATTCCAGGTGAGGTGTCACCTGGGCAGAGTAGAGAGGGAGGAAAAGCTCCCTCGATCTGCTGGACACACTCTTCTTAATACACTCCAGGATCCCATTGGCCTTCTTGGCCACAACGGCATTGCTGTCCCATGGATAGCTTGTTGTCCACCAGGACTCCCAGGTTCTTTCCACAGGGCTGCTTTCCAGCATATCACCTCCCAACTTGTACTGCTGTACTGCTGCAATTTATCATTCCTTCCCAGGTGCAGGACTCTGCACTTATCCTTGTTGAGCCTCATTAGGTTCCTCTGTGCCCAGCTCTCCAGTCAGTCCAAGTCTCATTGAATGGCCCCACAGCCTTCAGGTATATCTGCCAAGCCTCCTGGTTTGTTATCAATCTCCCAATGATGGATACAGGCAGCAAGGCTTATCGATAGTCTTTTCAAAGTGACAAAGGGAAGATTTGTAACTATAGCACCTCATAACCTTGTAGTGTAACACACAACGATCTTGCATTTTGTCTTCTTAGTGCATTTACTCTATGTCACTACTTGACTGGCAAGGCTGGAGTTGAAGTCTAGAGAACAATCGTGGTTTCTCAAATTTTAGGGTTATGCATTTATTCTGAGAAATACTGCTTCACGTGCCATAGCTATTTTCCACCCTGAGCTCTATTTGAGACTTCTGCATGTAACCTTAAGTAGAAAACAGGGTGAATCATGCTGTTTTAATCCAACCCCTTCCAAGAGAGACTTCTGTGAGCCCATTACCCAGTCCATATACCAGACAGTCCCTAGCTGATTTTCATGTAATTGGATTGAATCTCAACCTAGAGGATTTGTCAGTACTATCTTTGCACACACCCTACATTCTGACACCCCCTAGTTGATTGTGGGACATGTCTTTTGTGAGTGCTATCTTGGCTGCTAAATTTCCTAGCCAGGTTGGGCAGCCTGCCAAAGTGATTCCATAAATCCATCTGGAAGTCAAAAACAGGAGAACGCTCCTGTCAACAAAGATGAGACAGATAAATAATCCTCTACGCCAAGCACGTGTAACAGACCAATAACAACGTGCTTAAATGTGAAATCAAGATACACGAAATATGAATGTCATTGTTTAGAATGACAGGCCACCAAGTCCAAGAGCTATGTCTAAATGAGTGTCAGTATGGGTTGTGGTTGCAGCATGCAAACACCTTTACAATTTTGTCAGTCTCACCCTTTCTTGGGGCATAACATAATTAGATGAATTAATTACAGATCTTTTTATCTTTACATGCTGTTACCATCAGATTAATTTCTCAAACAGGCAGGTTTGTTTCTCTGTTCTGCCAGCAGCCTCCCTTATCTCAGCCATAGCTTTTGTCTGAGAAACATACTCACCATAAGGTGTTTTAATTATTCTCATTACTCTACTACCTATATTGGCTGGTCAAGCAGTATCTCACACTGTGGTGATTTCCTCATTAAACCCGGGACATAAGCTGCAAAACAAAAGGTACCATACGGTAGATATGAGAGTCAGGACAATGCAGATTCTTTGTTGGGACTTACCAGAAAGTGCGAATATAAACTCATTTATCAAAATCTGGAGTTCTAGATGTTTCTTTAAGTGCTGGGTTTNCAGGCAGCAAGGCTTATCGATAGTCTTTTCAAAGTGACAAAGGGAAGATTTGTAACTATAGCACCTCATAACCTTGTAGTGTAACACACAACGATCTTGCATTTTGTCTTCTTAGTGCATTTACTCTATGTCACTACTTGACTGGCAAGGCTGGAGTTGAAGTCTAGAGAACAATCGTGGTTTCTCAAATTTTAGGGTTATGCATTTATTCTGAGAAATACTGCTTCACGTGCCATAGCTATTTTCCACCCTGAGCTCTATTTGAGACTTCTGCATGTAACCTTAAGTAGAAAACAGGGTGAATCATGCTGTTTTAATCCAACCCCTTCCAAGAGAGACTTCTGTGAGCCCATTACCCAGTCCATATACCAGACAGTCCCTAGCTGATTTTCATGTAATTGGATTGAATCTCAACCTAGAGGATTTGTCAGTACTATCTTTGCACACACCCTACATTCTGACACCCCCTAGTTGATTGTGGGACATGTCTTTTGTGAGTGCTATCTTGGCTGCTAAATTTCCTGGCCAGGTTGGGCAGCCTGCCAAAGTGATTCCATAAATCCATCTGGAAGTCAAAAACAGGAGAACGCTCCTGTCAACAAAGATGAGACAGATAAATAATCCTCTACGCCAAGCACGTGTAACAGACCAATAACAACGTGCTTAAATGTGAAATCAAGATACACGAAATATGAATGTCATTGTTTAGAATGACAGGCCACCAAGTCCAAGAGCTATGTCTAAATGAGTGTCAGTATGGGTTGTGGTTGCAGCATGCAAACACCTTTACAATTTTGTCAGTCTCACCCTTTCTTGGGGCATAACATAATTAGATGAATTAATTACAGATCTTTTTATCTTTACATGCTGTTACCATCAGATTAATTTCTCAAACAGGCAGGTTTGTTTCTCTGTTCTGCCAGCAGCCTCCCTTATCTCAGCCATAGCTTTTGTCTGAGAAACATACTCACCATAAGGTGTTTTAATTATTCTCATTACTCTACTACCTATATTGGCTGGTCAAGCAGTATCTCACACTGTGGTGATTTCCTCATTAAACCCGGGACATAAGCTGCAAAACAAAAGGTACCATACGGTAGATATGAGAGTCAGGACAATGCAGATTCTTTGTTGGGACTTACCAGAAAGTGCGAATATAAACTCATTTATCAAAATCTGGAGTTCTAGATGTTTCTTTAAGTGCTGGGTTTTTTTTTTTTAAAGGCTTTAATTCCCCATAGAAAGGCACCAAGCATGGGCCCATTTTGTTCCTAGCAAAACCAGAGGAAAGCTTATTTCAAATTTCTGATTAAAATTCTTTCCTACTACCTAAGGAGCCCCAGTGAGATTTCTCAGGGTAGTTGGATGGGGTTTTGATTGAATTACAACTGTTTCAACTGCATGAATATTTCATTTAAAAATTGTGCACTAAGAACAGCAATTAACACCTGCCTGAATAATAAAAAGCACTACTTTACCATCATCATCTCTTCTTCCACAGTTGATTCAAACTAGATGCTTAATCACAGGGCTGGGGGGAAAACCCAAACCAACCAAGAAACAAAAGGCAAGCAAGAATCACCAGATGGGAAGAGATGGCTACAGTTACCACCCTTGAAATAAGAAACCCTTGGCCCAGACATGACAACTGTGTAGTAGAACTGCCCTTGGGAAGCAGGACCTCACTCCCGATCTCCCATTTATTCCATGTCCTACACTAACCTTGGCTTGTCTAAGCTCACCTCAGGTAAGTTCAGTCTATCTTTTCATCCTATATTTATTAACAATTAATAGTAATATCACCACCAGGTTTTTCACTGGAGAACTGCACTGTCCATAGGTTCCACAGGGAACCCATATTAATCCAGTTATAAATTCCAAAACAAAGAAACAGATTGGCAAAACCCTTCCAGATGTGATCATGCTCCTCATGAGAACTGGGCTAAATCTGGCCCAAATCCCACAATTTCATTAGTTGTTAATGACTGATAGGAGGATGGGGCCAGTCTTTTTTCAGTGATGCTCAGTGACAGGACAAGAGGTAACAGACACAAACTTGAATATAGGAAGTTCCCTCTACGCTTGAGAAGGAACTTCTTTGGAGCATGGTAGAGAACTGCAAGGGGCTGCCCAGAGAAGTGGTGAAGTCTCCATCTCTGAGGTCATTTAAAACCTGACTGGACATCATGCTGTGCCCTGGCAGATGGGGTGGACTAGATGATTGCCGTGGAAGGGGTAATTAGCTACTGCGAGACGATATTATAAAAATATTAATATATAGTTTATTAATATTAAATAATCGGAACTCGCACCACCCCGACCACCATTTAATAATAATAATAACAATAATAACAGGCTCTTTGCAACGTTATGGAAACTATATACAGGTTATAACAGGATCTGGAAATAACTATTAAATATACACATTAACTANGGTTGCCCTCCCCAAAACAGAAGGAGAGAGAGCAGAAAAACATGTCTGCATAAGCCAGGACATTCACAAGCCTAACTTGGCCTGTTTAGGCCTACCACGACAATGATCTCCAGATCATCTGTCATTCTGTGATTCTGCGACCTTGACAACCAGAAGAAAATAAGTTTATTAATGATAGCCTTTACTGTTAACTATTAGTGATTCACAGCGCTAATCACAGGTTTAACCTGTCCACTTAATGATCATAATTGTAACAGCACAGTGACTAACCCAGGATAGGTTATTAGTAGTAGATCTCATGCATGCCTGTTATAGAAATTTCAATGACTACCAATACTCACATTTTAGAATAAAAACCTTCCCTGTGTTCCCATATCAGGAAGTGTTCAAGTTAAGCTAGCAGAGTTATACTGGGGAAAATACCACAAAACCAAAGCCAGCAAAGAGGACAGGAAATAAATCCACAAAGTAATTTGTCTTCTGCAGCAGTCACAGCAACTTCATATGTAACACAAAGTCAGCACAAAGCATGAAGACAGACATTACAAGCTTTATAACAAGGGTACAGGCTTACTCCAGCAGCAGTGAACAGTGCTGGTGCTGTCCATCCCTCGTTAGCCACAGAATGACTTTCACCTCACCTTTTTAGAGTGGTACCATCTAATGGGCTGATTCTTCCACAGAAAAATTAGTCCACCTACTTCATTTCAGTATTCCTCAAACCTGTTTTCACTTGGAAATACTCCCAAAAGACATGTAGTTATTTAATGATGTCATTCTTCTACATTTTGGGGCTTCCTGTTTAGTGGCAAAGTTCCACAGGTTATTACAAATAGTAATAATACATTTGAACATCTATATTTATAGAGATATAATCTAAATCAATTTGAAGCGTATTCTGTGTATGACATATTAGATTTACAGTTCATTGTTATTTTTCTACAGGACAAACTTCACATTTGGAGGATGCTTACAATGCATACCCTCACACCCCTTGTACACTTTTTCCTTTGTTTTTGAGCTACTGTCATCATGCTAGGAGCAGTTTTCTCAAATGTATTCTGCCTGAACTGATTCTAGTGTTGGTCCCAAGCAAATCCAAATCTGAAAGCAGATCTCAGCTGAAAGTAATATGGTTTAGATTGAAGAAAAAGCCCTCACAAGAAACCATAACGTTTTCTGATGTTTTGGATTCAAGCCTGTGAGCTGAGCTCAGTACTCTAAAGCACAAATTTATGGGACTACATGGGACTAAAGCAAAAATATAGTCTTAAGTGCTGGAAAAAATGAACTCGTAGAATGGAAACTGTAGTTCAGAGCAAAATCACACACACGTTAGCTCTCTGCATCAGGGAGCATCTCTAATCCCTGTGATGATGCCTTGTGTCTTATTAGAACCTTTGGAAACCAAAGCCATTTTTGTGGTCCAGAGCAGTCTGGTTTATGTATCCAGTGTAGTTCTATTTGGTAGCTGGGACCCAGAGATGTCTGCTGTCATCTCGCATCTCCTCTGGCATGTTTCAGAGAGGATGATAGACTTCACCTATTGTTATTGACACATCTCATGTGGTGTGGTGAGTTTCTGGTTTGCACTTTATTTTTGTCCTAAGCTACCTAGGTGTTAATTAGGTTGCTATAAACAGCTTCTAATATATTTCATGTATTTCCATGGGGCTTTTTTGGTGCTTTCTGCTCTTTAGGACTCATCTAGGTCCATTATGAGAGTCAGTTGGAGAATCCTTCAGAATTACCCTGGGTTTTTAATGTGTTGTTTTTGGGGGGGTTTGGGGTTTGTTTTGTTTTGTTTTGTTTTCTTTATGGTTGCCATCATTGAACTCTAGATGATGTTCCTCCAGGGAAAACAGACCTCGGGAAATTTCAATCTCTTGAGCAGCATCTGGGTGACTTTTTTTTTTTTTTTTTTCAGATTTGGAAGGACAAGATCAGAGCAATGGAGGAAGCAAGCAGAGAACGCTAAGAAAGTGGATTTTTTATGGCTTTGGAGGGACAACGTGTCTGGTGGCTCTAACTAAATTATGGTTTGCTTTTTCCTACTTTGCAGGTGTGAAGCAATGAGTAAAGTAGTACATNGGGCCTTTGGACACGAGATAGCCAATCGAATGGCAGTTAGCCAAGATTTGGCCATATTGGGTGAAGCCATAGGCTTGCTTTACCCTTTTTTTGGCAGAACATGGGCCTTGCACAAGGCAACCATGTGCACCTTGTTTACCGCAGTTGCTGGGCAGGCCACAGACCCCCAGACTTAGTGGCGCCAGGTTCTTTGTCCCTTTTCCCGCGGTTGCTCTCTCCAAAACAGAAGGAAGGAGAGCAGAAAATCATGCCTGGGCAAGTCAGGACATGTACAAGCTTAATTTAGCCTCTTTAGGCCTACCACGACACATGGGTACTAGAGGTGACTCAGGCAAGGTGAGTCATGACTAGTGTGTCGAAGTAGCAGGTTGTTGTCTTGCTGGTGAAGTTATAAGCATCTGTCATTATTTGTGTTTTACAAGGGAGTACCTGAGGCTCAACGTGGCAGCCCAAAATGACAGATGCTGGACAGGCAAGCAGATTAGCTAAAGGAGCAGGAAATGGGAATCACGCCTGTGGGCAGGATGAGGTTTCAGGCACTATCTCAGCATGTGTTTTTTGCTTTATTTTTTGCAGGTGCCACAAGCAGGCTTGGAGGAACAAAGCTGAACACTGATGAGTGGTCTGAGAAGGTGAGGTGGTTTGGGCTGGGATGGTGTCTAAGATCAAAGTATTATCTCACACCTCTGAAGCATTTAACTTTTGGGTTTGCAGCTCCTGTATGGGACTCCTTTGGAACTGGACAAGCCTTTGAAGGGAGCACAGAGGATTGCAGGGCTGGTGATTTCTCAAAGCATAACAGTAGCTTTTTTCTCTTGGCATCTTAGGTGTCATAGGCCATGATGGCTGCAGTGTCTGACACCGGAATCTGTATGGAGCATCTGAGCAGAAGATCACAGTGCTTTTGAGGAGAGGGTGTGTGGAAGAAGTCTGTGTCAAGGAACACAATAGTACTGGCACTGTTCTGTTCTGGTTTTGCAGGTGGTGAAGAGGGACCTGGCACCTGCAGGAATATCCTGGTTAACCAATCGGGGTTTTGTTGAGGATGGATTCAGAGTCCCAGTCTTCTGAAAACCAAGCTGAAAGATCAGGGATAACATCCTTACAGTGTGTAATTTTGACTTTGGTTGGAAAAATATTTTTCTGGAATAGAAAAATATTCCAGAAAAATATTCAATCAAAGAAGCTGCATTTTAGGACGTTTCCATTCTCAGAAACATAAAACAATTGCTAAGCTCAGCACTACTGATAAACATTTGGTGACCAGAGAAGACACAGATGCAGGGTGGAGATCTGATGGTCTGCATTGCCATGGCACCAGGGAGGGATGAGCAGCAAACAAGAGGCTGCACATTTCCATTTTTGCACTTGTCACTTGAAAGACTGCTAAACAGAGGAGTTACCCCAAGGAACAGGTAAGAGCAGGATGAATCATTTGCAAATTCAAGGGCACTCAAAGGCACCTCAAGCTCACAGCAAAAGCAAATTTGCCACCAGTGCAGAAAAACTGATGAAAAATTGTACTTAACAGAGCATACCTCATTCCTGAGTTGGTCCCTTGTTAGTTAGGAAGCTTTTACTTTCAGGTAAAAGAGTGAACTTTGATCTATGATAAGTTACGACCCACATATTGCCTTATTTACAATCAATTCCTAAATTTGGAAAATTTTCCTAAATTAGGGGGAAATCCTAATTTTATGGGCAAGTTTGAGACAGCCTTTTATTTTTATAAATAAAATTTTAGTAACATGTGATATCAGTCAATTTTTGAGCATCTAGATGCCAGCAGAAATGTGATGAATGAAACACAATGAAAACTGATGTTTAAACTTCGGTTTGGTCAACTGTTTTTCTTTATTAGAGTGGTGAAGGCATATTGTCCTGTGGCTCAATCCACCTTCCTACTTGCTGCAGAGTTCAGTCTAGGACTTTTAGGTTAAAAAAAAAAATGTTCTTCCAAAAAAGGACTACCTATTAAAAGGACTGAGGTGTAGACTTGGGAGAATCATGTAAGTTCATGATCAAAATCAAAGTCACACTTGATTTCACACTGCAGCTGTTGGTCTTTACTTTCATAGGTACAGGCTGCCCTTGCCTGTTTTATTCTTATGCTGCAGAACACGGTGCCTGTAGCACTCACATATCTCACACTTTCGTTTACATGATTTTTCCTCCCTTTTATTTATGCAATTTTGTGCTGGTTTGAGGCTAATTGGAATATTTTAATGGNGCAGGGAACTCCCAAACCACCACTAATTTTTACTTATTGATGACAATCGTAGAATCATAGACCTATTTTGGTTGGAAAATACCTTTAAGTTCATTGAGTCCAACCACTATCTAACTCTATCAAGTCTTGTACAGGCATTTTTCTGCCTGTATGCTAATCATAACATGCCAGATGTTATTCCCAAGGACATGGACTGGTTTGTTATACTCCCTCTGTTCAGATGGACATGTTTGATTTGGCTGCTGGATTTTTAATGCAGAATGAGCTCCATAAAATGTAGGTGGGGTAGGCCTCATTGCAGATTCGTCACATCCCTGAATAGTTCAGAATTAATAAATTATGGGTTCTTGGCAGTATTCACAAAACTGTGTCTGTACTTTATTTTTCCTAACTCCTGATTCACCGAGATTAATCCTTTTTATTGTTTCATTCATTTGGAATTGCAGTATCAATGAAATGTTACTGTTGTCTGGTTTGCAGCTGCCTGTTCTGCTCTGTTCCCCTATGACAAGCAGTTGGAAGTACAATGATTTTACTTTTAATCAGAGAGCAAAATACTGCAGCTTTTCATTGTCTGGGGTTATTTGGGGGTTTTTAGTCTGTTCATTCAACACAGACACAGAAGCCTCCTCTTGTATTACTCATGAAAAAAATTATTGCTGCTGCACCACAATCACGACCAAGCCTGTGTTTCTATTGGCTAAAACACGAAGTTTTTGAGGAAAGAAATATATTGTGCTTCCATCTGAGACTGGAGGACAGCCAATATTACAGAGCAAAGCGGCATGACTCTCTGTGAGGTTGAGTGCTTTGGACAACGCTCAGCAGGCTTCTCACCTCTAAAGAACAGAGGGACTGTTAATTGTTTCCCTTACCACCACACTGGCCCCTAGAGCAGCCTTTGCTGAATTAGAATTTTGAACCATCTATAAGAATTCTTTTTCTCAGCAAATTATATGCTTGAATATATTTAGAGCTTAGTTCCCATAGTAGTCTATTACTTCCCCTCCTTCCCCATTCTATTCTCATTGTCACTGGTACATACAGCCTTCACTGAAATTACAGAGATGGCAAAATGTGCTAGTTTGTAGTCAGCTGGAATGAGAAGTGACACTGTCCTTGAACCAGCATAGGAATCAGCACTAACTATTTCTTACTGCCCAGGATCAATGCTTCAAAGTTTTAGAAAAGACTGTTACATCTCAAAGTTAAATACAAGTTGTGGGGAAGAGGAGGCAGAAGTCCACCGCTCAGGACTCTGTGTGAGGCTCTGAACAATGAACCAAACTGGCAGGGGGCTTTTTAGTTAACACTTACTACTTTTGATTGCATAAGAATTAACTCTTTGTCCTGGTTTTGCTGGGACAGAATCCTAGACCAGCCATGGGCTGCAGGCCATTAGCAGTTTGGAGTTAGCCAGGACAGGTTGATCTGAACTGGCTCACACATGTATCCCATACCAAAAAGGTCAAGCTCAGCATAAAGGGGGAAGTTTAAGCAAACAGAAGCCTCCTGCTTGGGCTTCCTATTTGAGGGTCTTCTGATTCTGCTCCTTTTCCTTCCTCTGCTCCTGAGGACTTTCTTCCTGTTTAGTGTGACTGTTACATCTTTGTTGGCCTGAGTATAACTTCATATACTTTGTGTTGGCATTGGTATCAGTTTGACTACTTCATCACCTCTGTTCTCATTACAACTTGTGAATCTTGTGTCCTTTTTCTGATTCTTCCTTCTCTGCTGGGGAAGGGTCATCAGGTGATGAAGCAACTCCTACAGTTTAGCCACAGATATGGGCTAAACATAGACAGTCTTGGAGAAGGCTCTATCTAAGATGAGGATCTATGTATTTAATCACAGGTTGGGTAATTTTTGAGGTAGATGTCAGGACACTGAAATACTTAGTGCCTAGTGAATCACTGTAACCTTCTGGTACAGAATTGATACTGTGTGCCTTTTTTGTTCACAAGTTTGGTGGCTGAGGTGCTATGGCCAAGAGGAGTTATAAAATGAAGGATTAGAACATTGTGAAGGTGCTTTATTCCAACACAGAAGGAAAATTTCTGACTGATCCAAGATGGATTTCTAACATGTTTAATGGATATGATTTCAGCTTTACCTTTGATGCCTGTACGTCCCTCTGATGTACTCCAGGAGAGTGAACTCTGCTAATAGCATTCTGTAGTTACCTCTAATTTATCAATATGTCTATTTAAGGTATTTCGAAGTGGTGGAGTAGGAATCTTTGACATTGCTTCTGCCCTCCCCCGAATTTGGTATGTTTCTTTCTCTCCTCCATTTCTAGAAATGGAAGCTGGGCTGGTCCTGTCCATTTCTAATCTGAAAAGCAGGAATTAATTGAATAAGAAATCCCACTGAGAACAAGTAATAGTTGCAAGCTCAGCCACCAGGGAAAACAAGATTGGAAAAAGTATCACTCCATAAGAATGAGCAGTAAAATATTGTACCTAATCTTGCATAACATTAATGGAGTGTGGAGGACTGGGGGATTATCTCACAATGAAAGTTTCCAAGAAAAATCCCAGGAGGTTTTCTTTTGGCAATAAAGTCAGATTTCTACTACAGAGCTAGGAGAAACAGGCAGTGAATAATGGGAAACAATGAAATCAAAGCCATAGAATAGCAAGAATACTACTCAAACGTGTTACCAAAACCAGCAAGTTAACTCTGCAACACCAGGTTTAGTTTTGAGTAGACGTTCCTTTTATTTACAGCCAGGCACACAGGGGATGGCTCCATGTGAGCACCTGGACTAGCATCTTACAGATTATATATATCATAATTCTATGCATATTCACTCAAATTCTGTGAATTGATTAGCATATTCACCTACCTTTCAGAGCTCATGCTAATGTATGCAAATATCTCTTCCGCATGCACATTTCCATCCTCTGGTGAACTTTTTGGGAAGGATCTTCAATAATCCCTCCGACCTCCTCCCTTCTGATGGTCTTCTCTGTTCACTAGCTGACCCCAAGGTTCACACATGCTCGGAAGTGTGGTCTCATTGTTTAGGAGCTTTCTCATCTTCAATAAAATAATTTATTACCTTTCCTTCTGCGATTCACCATCTCTGTATCTGAGGCCTACAAATCACAGAATTAACCAGGTTGGAAAAGACCATCGAGATCATCAAGTCCAACCTATCACCTAACACTTCCTAATTAACTAAACCATGGCACCAAGTGCCTCATCCAGCCTCCTTTTAAACACCCCCGGGACGGTGACTCCACCACCTCCCCGGGCAGCCCATTCCAATGCAAATCACTCTTGCTGTGAAGAACACAGATGTGTCTCTTTTCTCCAGCTATGTTAACTCAAAGAAACAAAAGTTGGCCACCTAATGACTTTGATACTGCGATACTGCATGGTATCAATAGGGGAAAGAGATGCTGCCATCTCATGTTCTAAACACCCTCTGTGGGAGCTAGTCTGCACTACTGCCTTTTTTTTCACGTTAGAAAGATAAACACCGAAACGTTACACGGCATGGATTGTTTTTTCAACATCCTGGCGATAGAACTCGGATCCTTTTTAACGGCCATGAGCCTTATGTATCTGAGTTTTCCCACAGCAGAAAACACAGACAGCTCGCTGCTGGCTCCAAGGACTGCCACCTGCTGTCACCGCGCGCAGCGTCAGCTCAGACCGGCCCGCAGAGCATCGCGGCGCCTGAACCCGACCACCACGGGCGGCGCTGGGCTGCCTACGTCCGCTGGGAATGGTCGGGAGTGTAAGGAACGCGCGTGCGCAGTTGCCTGTGCGGAGAGGCGCCACGCATGCGCGGCCGCTGGCAGGGGAGGGAGAGGGCGCTGCGCTCCAGCCATGACGCGGCGCGTCGTAAAGGGCTTGCTGCTGCTGGAGGTGTCGGGGCTGCTCGGCGCCCTCCTGCTTTACCGCGCCATGGACCGCAGCCAAGGTGCGGCAGGGCGGCTGTGACGGGTGATGGTGGGTTCGTGGCGTCGCACGCCGCTGGAAGCGGGCTTGGGGGCTTCCGCTACCGCCGTGACCCGGGGTTGGCCCCAGGTGGGCGGAGCACGCGGGAGTTCTGAACAGAACCCCGAGGCGGGGGTCGGTAGTGTGGCCTCGCTTAGTGCAGGCGCACCCTAGTCACGTTTTAGGCGGGCACCCGGACAAGCTGCTAGTTGCGTTTTATAAAATCAAAACCGTGGGGGAAATAAAGTGCAGCACAGCGCATCACCACCGCTGAAAGCTGACTCTCGCGTGTTCGGACAGCAACAGCCATGGTCTCAAACCGGGACACGACAGGCAGAAATGGATGAGTCCTGTTTCAGGCATCTGGTGTTTGGCCCTTGAAGGGATGCCCAGGCTCGTGCCTAGCTCTTAGTGGTTCTGATTTTAAATTTCCCAGGATGAAAAGGGGCCCAGCTGGCATGAGGCAGCTAGTGTCATTGTCCAGATCATTTAGCTTCAGTGCTTCAAGTCTCTCAGAGCCTAGGGAACACAAAAATAAGCCACGCACCAGCTTTGTTAACACAAGCTTGGCTCAGCAAAGCAGTGGTTTCATTTTGCTGCCAGGGCTCTTACAGGCTGCAGCACCCACTTGACAAAGCTTTGCCCCTGCAGGAAGACACAGGAAGTCCAGTCGCTCCTCAGCCTTCCTGTAAGCCCCCTTCAGATACTGGAAGTCTACTATAAGGTTTCCTCGACGCCTTCTCTTCTCCAGGCTGAAGCGCCCCAACTCTCAGAGCCTGTCCTTACAGCAGAGCTGCTCCAACCCTCTGATCATCTTTGTGGCCCTCCTCTTCTATGAACTGCTGTAAATCACTAAAGTAGTGTAAAACTACAGTTACATGATTTTCTACTGGATTGTCAGTGAGCCACAGAAGAATCCTGCAAATGCCTAAGTCTGCCTAAGAAAACAAGCAGTTTTCCCAATTTTCAATTGCATGTCAGTTTCAGAGACACTCAGCTTCATGAGGACTTGTAGTTTGTATTTGGTTATCACAACTGTGAGGAAGCTGGGAAAATACTGTGGTAATGGGACTGCACATCGGTGACCTGAATACAGTCTGTGATACAATTCAATCACATTATTTAATGGTGGCCAGAACTTAGGAGCTCGGACAAATTTAGTAAAACTGATACACTTAGAAAAATACTGCATTTAATCATTTGTCTTAAAATACACCAAGTAAAATGTAATTTATCTTTCTTGGCAGATTTCAGATATACAATGCAGAAGAGGTTTCCATCAATTCTGGAAGGTGGGTGTGTAGTTGCTGGCTTCAGAAGGGTGGCTGAAGCTTCTGTTGCATCTTACATATAAAACTGATTTTATTACTGCTTAAATCTTAACCCAGGAGACACTGCAGAAGTGTTTATTGTTATGCATTGGTGGGTCTGGAGTGTCAGACTGTTGGATAGAGTCCTCAAGACTGGAGGACTGTGCAAAATTAGGCATGTCTGAAGGTGAGCCATTTTGTAACAAAATTGACATGGATATTCCTGTTTTCCAGTGTATTACAAATCCAATGAGTGGTCTGGAATTCATGGCATAAGGGAGAATGACCAAATGAAGTGGTTAAGCAGCAAGAACTGAAGTAAGAAAGATGTGTGATTAATACAAAATTATTTTAGAATAATTATTGTAAAAATGTCCAGTTCATCTTTTTGATTTCTTGCCTTTGAACTTGTTTTTCAGCCCTCTGTATCTGAACTGTTTCTTCTTTCTGATGATGCTTTTCACATCCCTGTTGTGAAGCCACTTGTCACGCTCTATTTCCCACTGGATCTGTTTGACATCTGTAAGAATAAAGGCAAGAAATGAGGAGCCAATATGCATACCTCTCGCCATGATGTGAAATAACACGATTCAGCTGTAGAAAACTTGCATTCAGTATTTATAAACATTATTAAAGTGCAAGCTGCCTTTTTAACACCAGAGAAAGTTTTGGGTTTTTCATTTCACAGAACGCACCCAGCCCCCTTGAGTCTGAGACCACTCTTGCCATTGCTTTGTATTTTAGTAACACTAGGCATGCTTGTGTTTGAGTGCTGCTATTAACGTTCTTCAGGCAACACCAAGCAAAACTTGCAATAGCTCTACCAAGGACTGATTACTCAATCAACATATACACAATTATTCCTGCATAGTTTCCCAGTTTCTTTTGCTTCGCTGATACTGCAAGGAAATACTCTGGCAAGAAAAGACAGCCATGCCTTAAGCCTTGCCTTCAGAAGTATCCATGACATATTTTATCATAGGAAAATTCACATAAATGCTTGACAAAAAGCATACTGCCCAACCTTATTTACAGTGTGAAAGGGCCACACGACAGCCTCTTTTTCCTGAAGCCTTATTCACTCCAGTAGTCACAGTTAATATTAGCACTAGGGACCTCTCATAACAGAAGAAATTAATGTCTTAGTGACGAGTTACTGTTCCTACTTTGTGATTTCTGACTGTGTGCATTTAAGTTAAAGAAAGTGCATCTTTTCAAGTACAGACTGAAAATAAAGCAGTAAAACAACATTACAACTAGTTGTAGTTGCAGCATGTACTTACTTGCGTTATCTCTGTTTGCCATTGCATTCATTCCAATATTGTCAAACTTAGACCCAGCATTTTCATCCAGCAGATAGCCAAACTTAAAGAGAGAAATTTTAACATTTTATTACAAAGAAACTGGTAAAAGGCTTGATCAATTTTTGCTAAGCATTAATCAAACTCACCTCTTCTGCAGATGCCAGTATACTGGCATCTTGGAGTTTTCTCTTCTTTCCTCGGTTAGATCCTTCAAACAAAAAGTATTATTCCTTATGAGACAGAATTTCAAGTTCACAGACACTAAAACAAAGTGTTACCACAGGGACTTACTTATTTACTGATATCTAAAACATCTGTGTAAAAAACTTTTACTCCCTACCTCCCCTAAAAAAAAAAAAAAAAAAACAAGGAAAAGGTTTCCAGCCAAGACCTAAATAGCACAAATCTGTGCCTCAGGTGTTAGCAACAGATGCACAAACCAGCAGTACAATTCCATCCTTCCCTCAAAAGAAGTTCCTCCTTCAATTCCCAGTCTTTTATTATTGTGAATTAGGTGACATCAGTTGCACCTTTTTATGTATGGTTTATTTAAATCTGAACCCAGATGCAAAAGTGTAGATAATCCACTGTATTAAAGCCCTCTGCTTCCAAAGTTTTTCACATTCTTTATTAATATTAAGCCTTGTCAAATGGAAATTATGGCAGCATCTCCTTACCTTCAAGTGATCTCACAAAATTCTTATCTTTCGTTTTCTTGCCCTTTTTACTGATAGACTTCAATTGCTTGTCATTGTTCTGGTCTGACAGGGAAAAAAAAATAAATAAAATCAGTCCCTCATTCTCACACCATGTGTCTGTCCTTAAAGCACAAGAGTCTAAAACTTCTCATTAGGCATATTTGTCATAATGGTCTGAGTGTTTACTTTAAACAAGTTTGCAACAGGGCACACAAAACCAAATTCTGGGATTTCGTCAGCCTAGACAATTAAAAATTGCTCAGTGGTGTGCCATTCTTTATGCTTTTTTTAACTCCACAGCACCAAAAAGGAATGAAGTCTGATACTAAGATACATGAGAGCAAAAAGCAGATGTTACGTAAACCTTGAATGTTTGATTGATAAGTTTTGCTAATTTCTGGAGTAATAATTTCATGACACATTAATGTGTTAGCAGCTGTATGAACAGTTTACCTCCTCTACCCTCAATCATCTTTTTTGCAAGCTTAGGCTATCAGTTGAAATACTCTGCTAATCTGCACTTTTCCAGCCTTACAAAGAGTATACTGTGTAAACTATGTTTTTCAGTTGAAAAGATAATAAAACCACAGAGGTAATGATCAGCTATTACTACAGTGGAAATAAAAATTTGGGTGCATAGCTGTATTAGAAGAGTAAGCTGTTATTTATGAGACAGCAATTTAAGTAAGTTATGTTATCTAAAAAAAAAGATTAAAAAAATGGACATTGACTGAGTTTAAAGAAATAAAAAAATAATCAAGTATCAGATTTTTATTTTTCTGAGATTTTTTAATGTTTCTTCTTACGGTAGCCATTTATTTGTCTCTAAAGCTACTTTTGTTATTGCCAGTGCTTACAGAATGAAATAAGTATGTCTTGTTAACAAGTTTTTATATACAGATGCCTAATTCCCACTCTCACCTAGGAGGCTGTGCCAGGGAATCTTTCTCTTAACACTTCACTGTCTAGAGAAGGACTCATCACTTCTTTACTTAAAAGCGAAGCTCCCATCTAGGCAACTAAATCTTTTTAAGAGCTTTTCCTTCTTGTTTTGTGATAATAAATGGTACTTTACCTAAGCTGTTTTCGTCATCGGACACATCCATAAATACACCTCCCTCTTCATCCATATCCTCTCCAAAGTCTTCCTCCATACTTCCCAAGGAGACCTCATCATCATCCAGATCACTAAATTCATCTTCATCATCAGAATCCTCCCAGTCAGCACTGGATTTCTCGCCTTTCTTACCACCTTTGGTTTTCTTTTTCATATTACTAAAAAAATACATAATAAGCTTAGCACTTCATTGGGCACAATGTTTGCATCCAGATAACATCTATCTACAAGTAATCACTATATTAGAAAAGTTCATCATCGTTGCACACTACCATCAACGTTGGCCAAGACCTAAGAAACATGTATTATGTACTCAGATGTGTTTTCAATGTCAGTATACGGAACTGTGTTATAAAAGTCAACCATTTTAATAAGGTCTGGATAGAAGCCTACTCTGAAATTAACAGAAATGTCAGCATCAGTATTTCATCTCCTATGCGTCTATGCCTTCTCGGAAAGTCTTTTCTATGAAACATACAAACTGCTGGTTTCCTTAGCAGCTCCATTAAATTAGGAAATTATTTATTTTTCTTAAGAAAGGAAACATGATTCTTAATGTATTAGATGATTACCTGGTTTATGTCTCCTCTTTGCTATTTTTTACTCACATCAGTCTGGATCACAAAAATGTTCAGGTTTCACTAGACATTTAAGCTCTAATTCTCCTTTTACCTCAAAAATAAAAATGGTTTCTGTGCAGATTTAAAAGCTGTATGGCAGATGCTTTAAGTAAAAAAAGAGGCTACTTAATCATTAATTGTTTTCCTCAATAATCTTATTTTCCAACCTAAATGATTCTATCATTAGTGTCACTGAGCTCTGTGACTCTGAATTCCAAAAAGTTTATTTACTTCATTAGGTCTAGTTACAAGTATTTACAGCAACAGTACCATTATGCCTTATTCTGCTACTTTCTTCTTGGTAATTCTCAAATAGAAACCTGAGACAATGAAAAACAAGATTTTACAGTGTTCTCTAGGTCACTGCATTGTATATATAAAATAAAATACTACAGATCTCGCATGTCAAGCCCACAGACTAAGCATCACAGAATCATGATGCTCCATTATGAGACATACAGAAAAGTAGCATTACCCAGCAACTGCCTTTTTTTTTTCCTCCCCCAAGGTGATGTTCTGAGTCTTTCTGAAAAAGGTCTATCCAATTTCACAGAGTAAAACACAATATAGGTATTAAAACAGTGGAAGAAACAACCAATTTAAAGTCTTACCCTGCAAAATCGAGGTCATCCTGGTCAACATCAATGGCACTATCAACAGCTTCAAATGTATCTGAGAGAAGAGGGAAAATTGTTTATGTCAATGTCAAACATAGAAATATGAAGCCGTTGAAAAATACATTAATTTCAGCTATAATTTTCCTTAACAGTTTATATGACTTGCATCAGTAACAAGGGGGTCTGACATGAAAGAGTTCACGCTCCTATAGAAAAATATTCCACAAAACAATTACCTAAAACTACCTGAGCTTTTTCCTTTGAAAAATAATGAAAGTTTTCTTTTATTCAGGAGGTAATTTCTGGCAAGAACTATGTAATGTGGGAAACAGACAAACACAAATGGACACACAATTGCATGGTGATTCAAACTTGGCAGGTGGGATATCACTGCAAGCCTCAAACACTTGCTCCAAGTCAAAGACTCAATTAAGATCTTCCATGCAAGCGTCCTGTCAGATAATCTGTATGTTCATTTTCACATTAGAAGTACTCACTGTAATTTTTGACAGAAAGGCAAGCAGACTAGAGAGTGAAAGCTCCTATCATCAGATTCACTTAGTAAACAAACTGCTTTATAAAATTGTGGGTAAAAACAAAATCTGACAAATTACAACTGTATTGTTCCAGAGTAAAAAGCAACTTATGAAGGTCCTAATTTAAAATTATGAGTTTATGGAGGAAAATTTTTAGAGAACGGTTGACTTATTAGAGATACAATAAAATTACAAACACAATTAGCAACATATTCTTGTCATAACTAAGACTAAGTATGTCACTAAGAATCCTGCCATTGGAGTTCAAAATTCTCTAAAAATACTGTACAAAACAGTTGTGGAGAGCTAACAGGATATACACACATTACTGTATAACTAAAATACAAACTCATACAATGATGGACATTTTATGCTACACTAACAAATTATGGTTCTGGAACAAATCATACACCAATTCCAAAGCAAATATAGTACATGCTAGAGGAAGAGCTAAGACTACAGAAGTCTGCCACAGACCTAACAACAAATAACCTCATGAAAGATGTTAGGAAGGAAGACTGAGAAAAGCCAAGTAGTAAAGAAAGAATAGTAGCAAATGTCACATGCTCTTAGAAAATATTACTTAACTCTCAGATTACATTAGGAAAAGAAGTCAGCACAAACTGTCACTCATGAGCTTAAGTTCAAAATCACACAACTTCAACCACTTGAACAAGCTGATCACTGCTGCAGTAGCAAGAGCAAGACCTCTTTTACAAGATGGCCATCCAGTTGGCTTATGTGATGGACAGCATGAACTGCTGGTGCTGTAGCACAGCAGAATTGGATACCCATTTTTGTTTCACTTCCATTTTCACGTATCTGGCTCTTTTATACAATATAAACTATAAAAAGGATAAATTAATGATTTGCATAAGCAGGAAATATTAGGATAGTTATTGCAGGAAAAACACAACCTTACCAAGTACTCTTTCAAATTCATCATCATCTACATCTTCCACACTTTCTTCATCATCCTGACGCCTTTGTTTCTCTCTCTTCTTATCAAACTTTGAATAAAATCTGAAATAATATATTGCTCTCAAACACAAAAATTACAAGTGATGACCTTTATAATAAGTTTTTGGTTTTTTAAAATAGTCAGCCTGCAAATTGGTTCATGTGTATTTTGCCAATTGAAAATTCTATAGGTGCCATAAATTATTTTGAGCATAAAGAATTTATAGAAGGGGCACAAGAAAGATGTGAAAATCTGCTTTATACTGATAAGGAAGAAAGAATCAACTTAAAAGGTTCAACTTGAACCCAACAGAGAAAAAAAGAAAAAAAGGGGAAAAAAAAAGAAAAAAAACAAGATTGGTCCATGAAGTTCTGCTACATTTTCCCCCACAGCTGCCTTCTTTTGTGTTTAGTTTTACCTTCCGTCAGACATTTAAAACCAATTTCTCTCCTTCTTTTCATAATAAAGAACCACAGAAGACAAATTTGAGTGTATACAAGAGTGAAAAAGTACAACACTTTGTCTGGAAAACTTTAAATGTGTAATCTCAATTTCAGTCATCTTCACAGTAACAATACTGCTAACTTTTTGGAAAGAGGCAAGATTTAAGATGCTCTTCTTTAATATCAAAATTAGTATCTCTATTTATGTATTAATCAACATTATAGCATTGTAATAACAATTAAAATTATTAAGTCCCTTCTTTTTTTTTTTTTTAATATTATAGAATTATAGAATCAACCAGGTTGGAAGAGACCTCCAAGATCATCCAGTCCAACCTATCACCCAGCCCTATCCAATCAACTAGACCATGGCACTAAGTGCCTCATCCAGCCTTTTCTTGAACACCTCCAGGGATGATGACTCCACCACCTCCCTGGGCAGCCCATTCCAATGCCAATCACTCTCTCTGTCAAGAACTTCCTTCTAATATACCTCCCCTGGCACAACTTGAGACTGTGTCCCCTTGTTCCGTTGCTGGTTGCCTGGGAGAAGAGACTGACCCTCACCTGGCTACAACCTCCTTTCAGGTACAAAAAAGATAATTAGACAAAATAAGCAAAATAATTAAACAAAATAATAAAAAAAGTTAAACAAAACCGTTCTCCTAAGGAGACACAGGTAGTCAATATTTTGATGTAGTAGTGCCAAATGTGTACCACTTCCATTTTAGTATTACAGTTACAATTTATATCATTATCTGAAAGGAAAGCCAACTAAATGGAAAGAGCTATGAATATGGTTTTTTAAAATACACAGAAAACTAATTCCCCTGACTTTTTTTTTTGCATCCTTCCAATCTAATAAGCTTTGATGCTAATAACACAAGCATTTTTGGTAATATACTTCCCATGCATAAGAACTGCAAGCAACAGGATATTCGTTACTACCCATTGTTTAAGGCCTCTTTATTACAATGTCAGCTTACTCGATAGTAGACTACAAGCACTGACTGCCTTTGTTCCTAAGTGATACTCTTTCTTAAGCACTTTAGAGAAATACTGAAATTATTTTCTAAGGAAATTACTACCGTCACAAATCACTCAAATTAATCAAATTTTCTAAACACTTGGAATACCAGAGAGTACTTACGAATGCCGTGAGATTTCATGAGATGACTTTTAAAACCCAACACTTAAAATAAATGTGCACAAGTATGTCATTACCTGTGAAAAAACACTTCATCCACTGGGATTTTGCTTTCATCTTTGATACGGAATTCCTTACTGTTGACTGCAAAAACAAAAAAGAAATTATTTTACCTCAAGTTTAAATTATTTTCATTCTTTTAAAAGGTAAGACAGTACTCACAGACAGAGGTACATATATATCCAGTGTTATCTGCTGAGTAAACAGGAGCTCACCTCGAAACTTCTTCAACAGCTCTCAGTGTATATACTGATATTTAGATGTGAGCCGGCCCCATGGTAAATCTTAAGCCCTAACCAAGTTCTAATCATGAAGGGAGGCTTTGCAACCACCTAGAGCAGCAATGCACATTTAAAAATGAAATTCAAAAGAAAGGAAATAAGGTAAGCTCCCTGTCATACACTAAAAGCTGAAATCGCTTCTGCCCAGCACTCCTAGTGGCAAGGAGAAATGCTCAGGAGCATCTGCAAGGCAGGACCATACACCAGTTCAGCATTTTGAAGAAGGGACTGAGCCTCACCCTGCCTTCATTGCCAAAGAACTGAGGCAAAATACAACACACTGCAACAGCAGATTGATTAGGGTATTAATCAGGCTCCCTGTGGAGAAGCTTTTTAGCTTCATATGTTCCCCTTCCCTCCACCTCAGAAGTAAATCAAAAGAGAAAGACCTACTGATTATCTGAGTGGGAAGAGACTACAATGTTTTCTAAGGAGACAAGGAACCAAGTTTCTAACACCAGATCAGCATACCCACAGAAGGACTCTTCGAATGAATAGTGGAAGGGACCAGAGGATTTGTAGTTTCAGTTTGTGGCCATTTGAGTTAGATTCCTACCTCAGACATAAAAAAAATTCAAAACAGAGAAACTTGGAGGTGGAAGCTCTAAGGCAAACATTCTGGGGATAGGCCATAGAATGGCAACAATGGATAAGTTAATATAATCTCATTGGAGCATCAAGAGCTTTATGTCTGGAAGCATAGCTTGTCCCTTCCCCTTGCTGCTTCCCCTGTGCCTGCTGCTATCTTCCCCTGCTGCTGTTTTGGCGGCTGCTGCTGCTTTTGCTGCCGCTTGACCCCTTCCCCATCTCCCCTCAGGTTATTATATTCTTGTAGTAGTTGTATTTTTCCCTATACTGTTATATTTAGTTTAAACTAAAAAAAAATGTATTTTTTTTTTCCTGACTTCACAAAAAGAGTCCGTGTTGTGGTGAGTTTATTCTACCAGGGGAGGGATCCACCCTAACCTGGTACACAGTTCCGTAAACCTCAGTAGAGACCTGCTAAATGCAACAAGCACCTTAATTTATCTGTATTTTTAATATCAGATGCTTCATTTGTAGATAATAATTTCTTCAATTCCAGTTTTAAATGCTTGGTCTGCTCCTTCAAGTCAGAATAAACTAAAAAAAAAATATGCAATAAACTGTATATTTGAATACATTCCTACTTTAAGCTTTGATAGCAATAAACCCATGAATCAGTAACTAAAACCTGTGCGTAACAGAAAAGGCCTAGAGTTAGAGGACAGCACATCCCTGGGAATGTCAGAGATTGTACCATGGGAGATGATACCTTTTAAGCCCTCCAGCAACACTTTTTTCTGACATTTTACCTGATTTTAACTGCTTGTTCTTACAAACAAATTCTGCCCTTAATCACTGAAATCAGTAGGATAAAGAAAAACAAAAAACAAAAAACAAAAACCCCACCTTTCTGAATTAAGGAAAACTCAGCAAAACAACAGTGACAAAGACACTTTACAGTGTCTTTCCATAGCTGCAGCTGTGGAATTTTATGGAGCAATACACATCACTTAATGAAAGAGCTTCACATGATTTATATCAGTATGCAAATCCATTTTCTGATGTTCTGAGTCATTTTTCAGTTGCAATAAGCACAATAAAACTTGTTAGATGCTTAGAAACAAAGGAAAACATCCATTATACAATACTGCTATATTAACTACAACTGGATCAATATATGTTCTAAGGATTTCTATGTAATCTTAGATACTTTAAAAGAAGTTTAAAAAATATTGATAAACTAGGAAGCCAGAAATAAGGATGGAATATTTGTGAGCATAGAATTTAGTATTTTATACATTCACGTCCCTCTGAGGCTGGTAGCCTAACAGGTTGCTCTTCTAACTAGAAATACCATTAGCTGGAACAAATTCTAAGGTTTTTTTTAGCCTTTTTGTCACTCTAAAGGGTCATACTGCCAGCTAGAAGCAAATTTGTAACAATGTTCTAAACTTTTTAGACAAGACTGCAAATCTCTTCACCTAGGGGGTGCCCTGCCTTTTAGGGAGATGCAGGAAAAAAGACAACACTGGAGAAGGTAGAGGAAGCATACACAGGTCATAGCACAGAAAACAAGGTGTAGAGTTTTCAGTAGATCTGTCCTTTTCCTTTACACATTTCTTAATGGGATGGGTAAAGAGTAGGTATGATACCTGCCTAAGAAAAAGGAATTACTGTAACAGAAAGTATTTGCAATTAAAAGGGCGGAACAGAAACAAAAGAAGGGTCTTTAAAAAAAATTGGTGCAAAAAGCCAAGTGCTACAGTAGAAAACAAAATGTTTTCCTACTCAAGAGGCTAATAGCCAAGGTAATGGATTCTCTCAAGCACTTAAAATCATTTAATGGATCCAAACTTTCATCTGTGGAGATTCCAGGCACCCTTACAAGAAGATTACAACTGATCCTGAAAATAAGGCACCACCACTGCACACCTGATAGACAAGACCTTCTTTAATTGCTAACAGATAATAGCATGCACAGCAGACAACACATCTACAGCAAACGGTCAAGAGTATTTTAGCCATCACAATATTAACTGAAAAAAGGGTACCTTACCTAATGGATTCTGCATATTTTTCATAAACTGCTTCTTCTTTGGCTGCATTACAACACTGCTGGTGTTTTCTGTAGCAGAATATAAATCCAAAATAAATTAATACTAATGATACAAAACTGTGAGGAGTGGTTGATACGCCAGAGGGTTTTGCCACCATCCAGAAGGAACTCAAGAGGCTATAAAAATGGGCTGACAGGAACTTCACGCAGTTCAGCAAGAGGAAGTGCAAAGTCTTGCACTTGGGGAGGAACAACCCCATGCACCTGCATGTGCTTAGTGGGAAAGCAGCTTGCCAGAAAAGTCCCAGGACATCCTGATTGTAGCCCAGCAAGGTACCCTTGTGGCAAAGAAGGCTGATAGTATCCTGGGCTGTAAGAGGGGAAGTGCTGCCAGCAGGTACTGGGACATGACCTGTCCTCTAAGCAGCAGAGGTGAGGCCACACCTGAAGTTCTCTGTCTATGCTAAGATGCAGAGGTACTGGACAGAGTGCAGCAAAGGGCCACAAAGATGGTTTGAGGGGATTAGAGTACCTCTTCTGTGAGAAAAGGCTGGGAGAGCTTCTCAGGATGGAGAAAAGAAGGCTCATGGGAGATATCATCAATGTGTATAAATACCTGAAGGGAAGGGGTAAATACAGAGCCATTCACTTTCCAGTGGTGTCCATGATGGGACAAAAGGTGATGGGCACACACTGAAAAACAGGAGGCTCATTTGAACATCAGGAAACACTTCCTCACTCTGAGGGTGACTGTGTGCTGACATGGGTTGCCCAGAAAGGCAGTGGAGTCTCCATCCTTGGAGACATTTGAAAGATATCTGGATAGCTTTGGCAGCCTGTTGTAGGTGGTCCTGCTTGAGCAGATGACCTCCACAACTCCTTTCCAGTTTCAACCACTCTGTAGTCTTCACATTTCCCTGTCACTTTGTTTACTCCAGTTAGGTTAGCAATTTCTGCACTGCAGATGAGAAAGTATGTGACTGCCAGCTGGTTCTTATTTGCAGACATCTCTCTTGTAGCCCTGAAGACTGACCCCACTCCTGTGCTACATGCACCTGGAGTATTTGACAAGCATGAAGTGTTACTTGGCAGTCCGAGAGAAAAAGAGTTTGGTCATCATCAATAATCAAGCTCACATACTGCTATGTTCAGAGAAGTGCATACCTTTGCCTTTATGAAGCTTGGGATTTCTGTACACAAAGCGATCCAAGAATCTCATTAATGTGAAATCCTGCAAAGGGTCACCAGAGTACTGAATGTGATTTCCCTGAAAGAAGAAAAAAGTCAAAAACCATTAAGGTCTTCATTTTAGAAAAACGACAACTAAATGAGGACTCCAACTGTCCAAGAACACCATTAAACTGCACTTTAAAAAGCCTGATCAGTTACTACACTCCTGTACAGATTGTTATTTCCGGAATTTCCATATTTTCTTAATTAAAAAGAAAAAAAAAAAAAAGAAGGAGGTGGTTTTTATTCAACTGCCCTGTGATGTACTGTGCTAAAAAGTAGTTAATATTCAGCATTATTTGGATAACTTGTATTCAAATCAAAGTTTCAAATACGTATTTGTGTAGGATTGAGTATTTTTGGCACAATATCACAACAGTGTTAAATACTTTTTCTAACAGTACAGTTCCCCACATTAAAAAAACACCTAGAATAAGAAGACAGACCAAAACTCTAAAAAAGTATGTAATATCCACATTTCTATCAAGTTAATTGCTTCAGTGAGCAGTACTTTTAGATACAACACTGTAATACAATGAAAAATTTTCCTTTTCAGAATACATTAGTCCTGCAGAGATGCCAGTTACAGACAAAATGCAAGGAGACTTTATCACAGTTTTTAGAAAAAGCAAAAGACAGATGACATAAAAATAAAACTTCAAAGCTACAGACTAGTAGAAGCACTTACTTCTAAAATCGTTTTTGCGAATAGGGCCACAGATGGGTGAAAATGTTCAGAAAGCTGAAAAACACAAGCATTTATTTCTACTTTAAAAAGACATGCAATCACTACTCGTGTTAATGGATTAGACTCCTGACAACACCAGTATGTCATACAACCACTCCATAACTTGCCAAATAACACAGACACATGTGCAAGGCTGGTGTGCTCTGCCCTTGAACAACTGAAGAACTTCAAGGTCTCATCTTTTGTTTATGTGAACTAAATGCATTCTCCTTAGAACTGTATTTAATTCAAAACTAAAAAGTTTTAGTGATACAAAACTAAAGATCCAAAACTGAGAAGAGATTATTATTGTCCAAATCTCCACTTAAAAATTCTTATTCCCTACTCTGGAATATCAGCATTGTATGTAACTGCGCTGGTTTGAGGCTAATTGGAATATTTTAATAGAGAAAATCATATTATAGGCTGTGAAAAGGAAACAATGGTGATGTCTACTTCACTCATAGGCTTGCCAAGCTGGATAAAACTAAGAACATAAACACAGATAAGTCAGTCTCTGGGGCACAGGATCTCGGTCTAGCAGCTTCTGACTCGTCTCCTCTCTGCCAAATAACCTCACTAACCACTTTCCTTCTAACCCCCCTGGTCGATCCTCCAAATTCACAATGCGTGTAAGGCAAACCTTGGGGTAAGGTAGAGGGGTGGGGAGGAGGTGGAAGGGTGGTTGGAAGCCCCTCCTGGGGTCTCTGATTTCTGGGAGGGGTGTTGGGTTTCTGTATTACCTTTACCTTGTATATTCCTGTAACTATTCTTGTATATAGTGTATATATCTGCTTGTATATTGTGCTGAGCTGTAAATGTAGCTTCATTCCTTAACTTCCAGCTGGCTGAGTTCTAGTCTGGGTCATTTTACAAAGTGGGGGGGGGCGGGGAACTCCCAAACCATCACAGTAACGCATACAAGCTTAAAACTGAACGTGTCATTAACCTTTCTGTTACATTAGCTAGCTACTCCAAGAATAACTGCGTTACTTTTCTTTTCTCCATGCAAGGGCCACACTAACACAGTAATCAGCAACATAAGAATGCTTTACCTTCTTCAGTTCCCAAAGGCTTGTATTTTCTGCACCACAGTATACAGGACTTCGGTGCATAGGATCATAGGAAGCTCTGCTCTTTCTGCCTGAGAGTTGGAGATGAAGAAAACTACTTAAATTTCAATTTCATCAGACAACTTTAATGATGCTCATTTAATGCTGAACAGGCCACATTCATTCAGTAGCAATTTTACAAGAAGTCTTGATCAATGTCACTGTTATAGGATGTTAGAAGTTAAATGAATTATGTTTTCCCGCCTGTTTACCTGACATGTTTAGATGATGCACCCATGAGGCTGTTGAATTTGAATCATTTGTTTTAGCAGAATTTTCCGCTGTGTTCCTCTCTTCACCTTCTGCTTTGTCTGCATCCACAAATTTTTCCTCATCCTCTTCAACTTCTTCTTGATCCTTAAAGCACTCTTCATCATCTGACTCCTAGAAAAAAGTTAGCAAACAGCTAACTTCCAGTTTTATTCTGATTTATTAGAAAAAAATGCACATACAGTTCTTAAGAAGATACTTACAAAATTATTTTTCATAATGATGGCCAATGTTTAAAACTTGGTACAGGATTTAAAATTGAAATTTACAGCTTACATCATATAAGTGTAAGGACCCCCTACCCATCTGAACTAAAAAAAAAAAAAAAAAAAAAAAAAAAAAAAAAACCAATCCCGCCCAATCCCCCAANATAGGGCCACAGATGGGTGAAAATGTTCAGAAAGCTGAAAAACACAAGCATTTATTTCTACTTTAAAAAGACATGCAATCACTACTCGTGTTAATGGATTAGACTCCTGACAACACCAGTATGTCATACAACCACTCCATAACTTGCCAAATAACACAGACACATGTGCAAGGCTGGTGTGCTCTGCCCTTGAACAACTGAAGAACTTCAAGGTCTCATCTTTTGTTTATGTGAACTAAATGCATTCTCCTTAGAACTGTATTTAATTCAAAACTAAAAAGTTTTAGTGATACAAAACTAAAGATCCAAAACTGAGAAGAGATTATTATTGTCCAAATCTCCACTTAAAAATTCTTATTCCCTACTCTGGAATATCAGCATTGTATGTAACTGCGCTGGTTTGAGGCTAATTGGAATATTTTAATAGAGAAAATCATATTATAGGCTGTGAAAAGGAAACAATGGTGATGTCTACTTCACTCATAGGCTTGCCAAGCTGGATAAAACTAAGAACATAAACACAGATAAGTCAGTCTCTGGGGCACAGGATCTCGGTCTAGCAGCTTCTGACTCGTCTCCTCTCTGCCAAATAACCTCACTAACCACTTTCCTTCTAACCCCCCTGGTCGATCCTCCAAATTCACAATGCGTGTAAGGCAAACCTTGGGGTAAGGTAGAGGGGTGGGGAGGAGGTGGAAGGGTGGTTGGAAGCCCCTCCTGGGGTCTCTGATTTCTGGGAGGGGTGTTGGGTTTCTGTATTACCTTTACCTTGTATATT
>WBNM01027445.1:97655-121259 GCA_013399055.1 Ramphastos sulfuratus | reverse complement strand
AAAAAAAAAAAAAAAGAGAAAGAGAAATCCATTCCTGCCTATTCTCCAGAGACTGCAGAAAAAAGACACAAATGGGCCGTATTTTGAAAAAGTTTTTGAGTGAAGAATATTCACCTGCTTACCTACACAGCATTTAGCAAAATAATTTTCTCTCCATGAGCAAAGTGCATGAGCTGCAGGAATGCTTAAAGAACCTGAATTTATGCAGATTTTTAATGTAGTTATACACATTGAAGTGCTTTCTCCCAAAACATAACATTTCATCAAATTCCCAGGTTACTAATAAACAGGTTAGGGAAAGGCTCTTATTGAAAAAACAATGAGATAAAGATATAATCTTATACCACATGATCCTGCAACTGGACTCTTAATTCTGGTTTTACTTTCAGAAGCTCAGACAGAAGGTACAGGGTTCCACAAATGAAGGGTGGCATTTGTCCACAAGTGACTTGAAGTAACCTCTTCACAAAGGCCTTCACGCGTCGTAACACTACGTCTGCCTTCAGAGATTTATAGACAAGATTAAGAAACATGGATGGCTTTGAGCAGGTTGCTAAAGCAGGATCTAGAAGCTTCCTGTAGAAAACACAAGAGAAAATATTGCTGATTGTCACAGTACAATTAGAATAGTTGTTATTAGCAACAATAACCTACATTTTTCAGAGTGCTACCTAAAACCAGAGACAGCTTGTTCCCCAGTATTCAAAACCATTATGATCAACCCTGCACTGTCAACAGCTGTGTAGTATTTCTAATTATATATAAGACACTGGAGATTTTAAAAAGAAAAAAAAATATCTATACAAATAAAAAAAACCCTCTAAGAAAATACAAAGAAGTTGAGTTTAGTTGAAAAGTTTCAAAATTTGACACATTCAGTGTAAGAAAATAATCTGATTTATTCTGATGTTCGAAAAAATAGAAAGCAAATGGTTAACAGCATGCTTCGCGAGATGAGAGCTGGCATGGGTGTCGGCAAGTTCATTTTGTACTTGAGTTTCTTTGAGCCTGTCAGGCACAGGAAGGTCCCTTCTCAGGAAGCTTGAGGTCCGTATTTAAAAATTAGCAACTTCCATTTGGTCAAGTAAAACAGAAGCTTGTAAAGAGTCTAAACAATCATCTGGGGGAACATTTAAAAATAAAATATATATATTCTTTTATAGCACAAGGCTTTCCAACTATACAAATTAAGTTGTTTAAAGGATTTGTTCACATAGTATCTATTTCCCTGCTCCCTGAATAAAACCAGAAAAAAAATTCGGCCATTATGTGACTAAAGCACAGCACCTGTAAAAGTGGTTTTAAAGAAGCAGTTATCTATTAGTTTGATATACTATCTGGAATTAAAGCACACCACCAGAAAAACGTGCGAAGGATGAAATGCACGTTGTGCTCTCAGGACCTACTGCTATCCTCGTGTTAAGTCAAAGAAATCACATGTATTTTCTCAAACAAAATATAACTTTTTGCCAGACACGAAACTCCTAAGACCCTAAAAACAAGGTACGTGTATCTACAACTTTAAATTAATGGTAATGTCATAAAATTAAACTGATATAAAAAAACGCAAACTTGTCACTTACTTGTATAGCGCTGCATAGTACCTATCCGATACAGACTGCTGTGTGTCCATCACTTGAAACAGTAACATCAGGGCCTGGACACTGGTACTGAAGTTGACAAGATGCAGAACTTTAAACAATGTGTCCATTTGTTCTTTCACTTTCTCATCACTGGTCTCAGCGTAAGGGTAAGCTCTGTTTACCCCACAAAGAAGAGCACTGAGCATTTTGGATTCAACGTCTTTCTTCTTAATGCAGTTCCGAAAAAAGCAGAAGTACACAGTTATCAGCTTATTAGCCAATGCACTGTCTTCATGACTGAGGACTATCTGATTTAGAAAGCAAATGGCATAATATTGAGTTTTCACATTAATGTTTGACCGGTACAAAAGCCTCTCCACCTCACTGCACACTACTCCCTTCATATTTGGATGCTTGTGAAGTAATGTCTCTAAAAGATAAGAGACTTTGGTGGCGATTTTGTTCTGAGGGTCCCCCAGTTTATTTACCAGCTGAACAAGCAGAACTTTCTCCTGCTCAGGCTTGTTACAGAGAAGTTCATGGGCAACTGCCAAAGCTCGTGATTTGGGTGCTGTCAGAGTATCATGACTCAGTGTTTCTAATGCTTGCACAAACTCTGCTACCTGCAGTTTCAACTGATGCTCAAAGTACCACAGTATCAACCTTCTGTCTCTTGAATCCCTGTTGCCACTTGACATCTTCCCTATGTTGCTAAATGGTCGCTGTGAGAAAGACCATAATTTTCGATTGTCTGGTAAGAGATCTGAAATGAGAAGCTCCTTGAAGGTGTCTAAAGCCATGAGGCTCTGATGCCTGCTGCCCTTTTTCTTTATGAGGTTTATCAAGTTTTCAACATACTGGAGATTGTGAACAGCACTGTCCTGAATAAGAAGGGTCATTGCTGCCATCCTATCGGCCAAGGTACCAGATGACACAACAGTTTTCATCCATGTCGAAGAGGCTCCCTTCTGATAATCTGTCTTATTCTTATACAGTTCTATCTCATGTTGGTACAGCTTTTGAGCTAAGGTCTTATAGTTGGACAGGAGCATCTGATTTTGTGGCTCTAAAGAGAATTCATTGGTATATTCCTGTTCATACCATTTGCCCCCTGGCTTTATCAGTATCACTTGCCTTGCATGAAATTCAAAATCATCTTCTAGCCTCTCTCTCTGTGTCAAAAGGTGGTGATCCTGATCACCATCAGCTTGCTTCTTCTTGCCATTTTTCACGTGGCCTGCCCTTTCTTTGACTTTTTTTTCTTTTTTCCCTTCTGACGAAGGAGGGTTAATTTCTTTCTTGCTTTTCTCCTTCTTCATGGGCTTCTCTTTCTCCTTGCTTCCACCACCGCCATCCTCCTCCTCCTCGCCCTCCACCACCAGGCAACTTTTCGCATACTTATCGATTCCCAGGGAGCTGACGAAAGCCTCCAGCTCCCCTTCCTTCAGGTCGTCGATAGCGTCCTTTTTGCCGCCGTCCACCACCTCCTCTGTCTCGTCCACAGCACACAGCATCAGGTAGTCTTGCTGCGGGCGAGAACACACGACCATAACCGACAGATCCGGCGCAAGTCTGCATGTTCCCAAAGGCTCCTCTCGCTACCTCACCGCGCCTCACGCCCCAAAGGGGCCCGTCCGAGAAGGTACCCGTCCCAGGGGCGCCCAGCCGCCACGTGCTCCCACTCCCTCCGATTCCCCCCTTACCTTGGTGCCGCCAAGGCGAAGCACCTCATCCAGCGTGAACTCCTCAGATTCTCCTTCTTCATCTTCTTCTTCGTCATCATCGTCCTCCCCGCTGTCATGCTCTGCCTCCCTCGGGTCTCTAACGCCAAAACCCCACAACGCTGCCATTGCTGTCCGTCGGAAGCTCACGAGCCGCGCTTCCGGCCCCGCGGGACGGCGGGAACGCAGGTCCTGTAAGGGGAGTAGAGCTCTGGAGACAGTTTGCTATGGGCAACGCTGGGGAGCCGGGGTAGAGGTGTTTCAGGTAAGCCTCAGACGTCTTTCGCCTGCTTCCAGCAGCGTTTGGCCGGTGGCCCATCCTCGCATAGGGACGGGGGCTGAATAGGGCTACCGAGCCGCCAGGACCCGGGAAGAGGAGGTGGAGAAGCTGCTGCTATGGTCTCACTACATTTTCGCCGCTCGCTCTTCGCTGCTGCCTTTGGTCTCGCCGGCCGCCGTCGGCTTCCCTGTTACCACGGTAAAAGCTGCCTTAACCCCTTATGCTTCTCTCGGAGCGGCGGGGCTGCTAAGTCGTCCCGCTAAGATCCCTGTCCCACCCCTCCTCTCCCCACAGCTCCGGCGGCAGCACATATGTCCTCGGGCGCTGGGGGCCAGACGGAGACCGAGAAGCCCACCGCCATGCTGCGGCACTTATTACTCAAGCTGCGGGCCACGGGACCGGTGACGGTGGCCGAGTACATGCGGGAGGCGCTCACGAACCCCGGCCAGGTGCGGGCGGGGGTGGGCGACCTCGCCGTTAGGGGCTGGGCCCGTAGCGTCGGAGCCGGAGAGGAGCGACCCCGTCATGCCTCTCACTGGGCCTCCGGCTCCTCTCCCCTTCCCCTAACAGGGTTACTATACGCGCGGCGGCGGCATCGGCGAAAGCGGGGATTTCGTCACCTCACCTGAAATAAGTCAGATATTTGGAGAGGTAACGCATAGTTCCTTTTGTATTAGGTAGCTTCTTTTTGCTCTTAAGTTAGGAGTTTTGGAGGGAGAGGAGGTATTTTGTTTTTCTGATCCTCCACCCGCGCATAGTAACATTTTCATGTAGAGTTTGCTTATGAATAAAAACTTAAGGTAGTTTCTTAGTGTGAAAGCTCTACTCGAAATTAATTTTCAGATTTTGTTCTGGTTCACAATGATTTGTGTATCATCTCAGTAGTGAAGACTGACTAAATGCTATTCTCTATCATTCTTTGGTAAATCCACTGCAGTGGAGTTGTTCAGAGGTAGCTGGGCAGTGACCTGCATTTCAGCCTTCAGTGGAACTTCTTGCTGCAGCTAGAAGAGTCTCATGCATTTACTGATGGAGAGGTGCTTCTGCTATGCTGACAGCAAAGAAGGGCAATTTTAATACTTAAAGAGAGCAAAATTATGTATAGTAATGTTTTTTAATAAATTTAAAATAGGGAGACTATATTGGATAGCATCTTGGTTGTTACTGGACAAAAACCAAATAACACTTTAGATCTCATGTTACACTGTAACTCTGTGTTGTTTCTCACTGTCAGTTAATAGGAATATGGTATATTAGCGAATGGATAGCCACGGGCAAGCCCAAAGCATTCCAGCTGGTGGAACTAGGCCCAGGAAGGGGCACTCTCACTGATGATATATTACGGGTAGGTTAAAACTAATACTAATGTTATTTCAGTCTTTATTCCATGGCTACTCTGAAATCTGAAGGTATGATGCTTTGCTGTAGGGTTTAACTTTTCTCCCTCATAACCAAGTCATTTTGGTCACAAGATTTGCAGCTTATGTTTCTGAGACCAGATGTCTAAGTTGCAAACAGAACATGGGTCAGCGTGGGTGCACTGTGCAGACACACATGGAATCTTTCAAGCACTGCTTGATAGAAGGGGCAAGCAGGATTCTTCCATGATTAATTATTTCTCTATAGGAAGACATTATCCAAGCTGAAATCCCTATAGGATGGTACTGCTGTAGAGGGAGGCCTCAGTGAAATCAACAGGAGGAAGAGAAGACGACAGTAGTACAGAAGTGAAGTTGTGTCACTTCCTTTGGGGAGTTCATTTTTCTTTCATTCTAAGATAACCTCTCTTCTGTCATTCTTGGAACCTCAGAACTCTTACAGCAACAGTGAAATAAAGGATATTGAGCACTTTTTGTTTATTGTGCCTGGGAAAACTGTTTTTCTCCTGATGTGAAATCCTTTGCAGATCTTAGAGGAGCTACTCACTCTCAGTTTATTGATACTCTAAGTTAGTGTATTATGTCATTCTTACAACTATATCATGTGTGTTTTTACTAAAATTGATGAACTTATTTTTTTCCTTCTGGAGAAGCAAAATGTTATATGAAAGCCAGTTAAATCTTTTATCTTGCATATAAATAATGAGATTAAAGGTTAATTCTTAAACCTTTAATGTGTACAAAACATAACCACCTAATAGAATTCATCTACCTTTATAGGTCTTCAACCAGCTTGCTTCTTTACTTAGTAAATGTGATGTCTCTATTCATCTGGTAGAAGTGAGTCCCAAACTCAGCAAGACCCAAGCACTGATACTAACAGGAGGGAAGGTGCAGTCAAACCCTGAGGACAATTCTGCTTACATGAAAGGTGTTAGCAAGACTGGAATTCCTATTTTCTGGTACAGAGACATTCAAGATGTGCCACCAGGTGAGGGACTTGAATATCTTGTTACAGGGATACCAACCTTCCTCCAGTTGCAGCTTTTGATAACAGAGCACATCTCTGCTAGCCTTCATAATAAATAGAAAAGTAATTGTTATACGCAGTTGTCCTTTTTTAAGTCTGAGGCAGGATCTCAACTGGCCCTAACTGGTGCCTATTCTGACTACATTTTGTGGTAACTACCCACTTTGATGTATTCTTACTCCTCTTTTTCATGGGAGACCATTTTCTGGTTATGCCTTTCATGAGAGACCAATCTAAAATGCAGGGAGTGGAAGCTAGAGCTAGCTCACTGTAGAAATTGTGTCTTTGATGTATCCGGGCTGGAGGTAATGATAATTACTTCTTTATGGCTGTATTAACTTAATTAATTAAAAGTCATTAAAATGTCTTTATGAGCATTTGGAAGCTACTTGGAAGTAATAATAATTTAGTGTGTTTTTGCCTTCCCACAGGTTACAGTTTTTACCTAGCACATGAGTTTTTTGATGCCCTTCCAATACATAAATTTCAGGTATGATAAGAAGATTATTGTAATAGTGACCATCTCCTTAAAGACTTTCTCTTTTGAGGAAGAATAGAATTAGGGCACCAAACTAGACATACGCATTGCCTCTGGTAATAAAACTGAATTTATACAAATAAGGTTTAATTCAGGTGACAACTATAAAATTAATGAGTCTTGAGTGGAAGAACTTGTAGAAAGCTAAGTGTCCTATGTACCACTACTACCAAAGACTGAAGGACTTTAATTTTGAATGGTAATGAGAATAGCAAAATAGAGGCTACTTAAGATTCAGAAGAAACTTTGAATTTCCATTTCCTAATTAGTTTATGAAAATTGTTGGTAGAATAAAGTTTCTTGATTTTGCTAAGTTAAATGTTGCACATCAATAGAAGAGGTAGCATTTTTATTAACAGCATCAGTCATTCTTTTTAATTAAACCTGTGTTTGATGATTCTGCAGCTGAGTCTCTATCACAGGGTTTTTCCATTTTCCCAAGGCTGTTACTGGAATTAAATAGCAATGAATAATTGTTGTTAATAGCATATTGCGTTTTTAAAATATGTGGGAAAATGCTTGACACATTAGTTTAATCAAATAATCAAGACGCTATTGTACCTGTTAGAATGTAAAACTTGTACTTTGGGCTTATTAATCAGAGAACAGAGAAAGGTTGGCGTGAAGTGTTGGTTGATGCAGATCCAGAAGTTCCAGACCAGCTACGGTTTGTCCTTTCACCATCCAGTACTCCTGCAACAGAAAACTTTATTCAGGTAAGGTTATGCCTACCAGAGTTCATACTTAGGTCTTTACTGACTGTTTCAACTGCTGCCCAGTTACTCTGACAGCAAGAGGTCTCAGTTTATACGTGAGTGAACAAAGCTTACCATTTCCATTCTGCAAAATTTTCACAAGCATTTAACTTTGTACTGTGGAAAATACAGCACAAAAATAAACATTTACATCAAATTTTGCAAAACCAGAGCTTCACCAAATGAAACACTTCACAGAGCAAGCTGAGGAGGCAAAAAAGAGTTCTCTGTGTATCTTTTCAGCAGTGGGCCCTGCCAAAGTCAGGCTGTCCACCTCGTGTGCATTTACTCACTGCAGCTGGCACTTCTGTGTTATCTTGGACACTTTCCAAGTCAGCTTTAACTTTTTTTCCACAAGTTCACAGGAGTCCTAATGTTACAAAGTTAACCAGCTGAGGTTAACACTAACCACAGAGTTTCATAAGGAAAGGCCTTTTTGAAGGGTGCACACAGCTCAAGAGCAATTTTAATTCTTTGAGTAACACAGTAATGCAGCTTCACCTGATGCAGGTTATTTTTATTAGAAAAAATTTCATGTAGTTGACTACAGAAAGTCAGAGAAGAGGTGACTGAAATCCAGGACTTGGAAAATGGTAATTGAAAATGACAGCAAAAATTAGCTCAAGCTCTGGAATACACCCCTTGGATCTCTGTGCTCCAGTGAAGTGGTGACAATCCCAAGACATCAAGTGTGAAGAACTCTTGCCCTGTACTTTTTTGCTAATACAGATGTTTTTTGTTTTTTTTTTTTTTTTAATCCTGCACTAGCCTGAAGAAAGAAGAGATCATGTGGAAGTGTGTCCTGAGGCTGGTGTCATCATTCAGAGGCTTGCCTGTCGTATAGAAAACGACGGTGGGGCTGCACTGGTTGCAGATTATGGTCATAATGGAACCAAAATGGACACTTTCCGGGTAAGTAATTCACACTAAAATAATAAATACTCTATATTTTATTTGTTACTTGAATAAGCAAGGTTCTCATAAAAGAAAGGTCTTGAGTGGACATATTATTAAAAAAACTTGTATTATGCTGCAACCATGAAACTGAGTAATTTAGTTCTTATTTAATCATAAAGGTTTCTATTGGACAGAAGATATAATCTGAGCCCTTGCTATACCTATCTCAGATATTCAAAGTGTAGTCTGCTGTTCTCAGCCCTCACACACACAACATAGGCTTCACTGGCTCAAGCTCTGGCAGCCAGAGATACAGCCAAGCATCATCTTCCCATTTAATTTTTCAGGGTTTCCGGAATCACAAACCTCATGATGTGCTGAAAGCTCCAGGTACAGCAGACCTGACAGCAGATGTCGATTTCAGCTATCTTCGGAAGATGATCCAGGGAAGAACAGCCACGTTAGGCCCCATAAAACAGCGGGAGTTTTTAAAAAACATGGGCATTGACCTTCGATTGCAGGTACATTGCAGTCCTTACCAGTACATAAACTTTAAGCCCAAAGCAGTGCTCTTAAGCAGCAGGAGAGCTTTCATGAGAATCTGATTTTAATAGAAAGTTATTCAAAACAATACATATTTGTGAGATCTAAGAATTGGATCCAGAGAATCTTATGTCTAGGAGAAGCCTCCGTGTAAATCTATGTTGTATTTAGGTGTATTAAATGCAAAACTTTGCTACGTAGATCAGCTCCACCAGGAATCTCAACAGTACTGAACATTATGGCACTGTTAAATTAGAAGTAAAAGGATACAAGAAGAGATTGCAGGTATGAAGGAATTTATAGCCCTTCTTGCTTCCTTTTTTTTCTTTTTAGGTACTTTTGCAGAATTCACATGACACACAAACTCGTGAGCAGTTACTTCACAGCTATGATATGTTGATGAATCCTGAGAAGATGGGGGACTGCTTTAACTTTTTTGCCTTGCTGCCTCACCACAGACTTCTACATCCTGACAAGAAACATAAGCCAGAATCGAAGGCTCCTGTATCACCTGTTGCTGGATTTGATGAACTCTTACTGAAGTAATTTCAAGCACTACCTATATACATGTGTGACAGTGGTAGTTTTCAATAGAAACTTAATAAATGAAAAAGTAGGTGGTTTCCCCTATCTTTGAACTGAAAGCACAGAAAGTGTCACATTTCTTCAGGCAATGTTCTCACACCGATTTGTGCTTCAAGGTATAATTTGATAGGGAGTCCTACTATGGAGTACATTTTGTGCAGCATACTAAACCTGTAGACTAACCTACTCAAAGCAGTATGTGTACAAATCAAATGTGCATACAGAAGTCGGCCTACAGGGAGCAGAAAACAAAGGATGTTTCAGAGGTCTTATGACATATTTCCTGGTAGAATCAAGTTTAAACTTACCAGATGTGCCAAGACTTTAAGCAAGTATCAAAGCTGAGTGTATTTAAAACACACAACACCTTGACATTGTAAGATATTTTTAGAGAGAATGGTGATAGGAATTGTGCAAGAAAAGTTACTTAGTTCCACAGCACCTGCTAACAGAATACCCGCAGCAGGGCATACCTAAGTAAGAAATTCACAAACAAGGAAGTGCAAAGAACCATTTACTTCTAGGACATCTGATAAGAGAGATAATTGATATGAATAAAGAACAAGTCTGATAGGGAAATAAATTTTATTTTCAAGCTTATCAGAGGATATTTACAAACAAGGGGATGTATAAAAATATAAAAGTACTTGACAGTGTCTTTTTCAGGCTATAAATTTTACATGAGCTTTTTCTAGCATCATCATAGCACTATTTCTTGAATGAATGCAACTTAATTCATCTAGGGGTAAAGATATTAAACACTGTAACCTGCTGTCAAAGTCTGCAGTAAAAGTAGGAAAAAAAAAGAATAAAAACTCAGCTGTTTTTAGTACTCTGAAGAAAGTTTACTTTCAATGTACGTTGGATTATTCCTTTACTCTTAGCTGTGTGTGGCTTCTATTGTCTGGCCCCGCAAATCTGTGTATACAGTCAGGCAGTCTCCTCCAGCTGCCAACACCATTATTTAATTTTTCATACAACTTGAATAAATAACTCAAAGTATTTCATGGGGAATGACAGCAGTCAGGCCTTCTCCTTCATTGTTGTCCCCTCCTTCTCTAGCCTGTCATGCTTTTTCAAGTGACTGTGCTGGCTTTATTTCCTCCCTTAAAAAAAAAAAACCCACACAAAAACACCAACAAACACAAACAAACACAGGAAAACCTCAAGTATACAATCAAGTTTAAAACCAGACTGTATCTACATTATTACAGTTAGGATGGAAGATAAGCAATGGCTTCACTGAAATTTTGACACTTGAACAGTGGAAATTGGAAAAAACAACCCACTGCTTCCCTTGCCAAGCCTGAGTAAATACCAACTTCAGAAGTTACTGTCCTGGTTCTAAAGATGAAAACTAGTGCCCCTCTGAGGAATCAGTCCTGAAACTCTGCCTTGACAGACAGCAAGGTTAAGGGAGCAAACTGCACCCCTTCTCAATTCCTTTCCACTAATAGTGTAGAAGGAGAAGGCTGACCCCCAGTGTAGGAGTGGCAGAGACTGCCATCAGGCAAGTTTCCTGCACAAACTTGAGAAAAACCTGTGTTAGGAGAGAGGACATTTGGTGGTTGGAAGGGCTGAAACTACCCACTGCTGGCTGTAGGAAACTCCCGTACAGGCTGCACCAACATGTTGGACAAAGTTGTGTTTCTTAACAGGGAAGACAGAGTTCAGCCTTTTACCCAGTTTAAACACCTAAAAAATGCAGTGGCAGTTAGGTTAAGGGCAATAGGAAAAGAAAAGATGGGTTAAAGAGCCAAACCTACCTGTGGGTAAATACTTCCAACTGCCACCGACTTGACTACCATGTCACTGTCATTGCAAGCAGCTGCCAGCCCTGAAATAACCATGTAAAATCTTATGTATATCTAACATCTTGGAGAAAACCCTGCTCACCTGCTTCCTTACCTGAAGAACAACAACAGGAAACAATTACTTATCTACATTAAAAAAAAAAAAAAAAAAAAAAATCACCTTTGTAGGAGAGAGAGAGAGAGATGAGATACCCCAAAGCCTCTCACTGATTTTGAAGTTTAAGCCTCTATCATTTCTAAAACTATTTCAAAGCAAGCTTCCATGAAGCAGCCTGGCACATCAGAGATACGTAGAGCCATCCAGCATCTTCCAACACCACAATACTGTTACCCCACACAGAAGGAAAGATTTCACCTTTTCCATTTGTTAAGACAAAAAAAGCCCCACGCTCCTTCATTTGCATTTAGCATTCATGGCCTCAAACATCTTGATAGCACTAACTGTTACACTGTTCTCAGAAGGATTCATTTCACAGAACACTGCTGCCTCCTGTCTTGTGCCACAAATCCACTCAGTGGTTGGGAAGCCCTCAACTGAGACATCTGCATTAAATAAAATTAATTCGGTTTAGTTCTGGACTCTATTCAGCTCAAACAATGCTGAGCACAGTAAAGAGGATGGGAGGAGCTGAAGGTTAAGGTCAGAAGGTAAAACCTTTCTCCTACAATCCAGCTGCCCTAGCAGAAGCAACAGGTGATTTGATGTTCACTGTTGCTCCTAGGTTTTGAGCAAAGTTAAGATACAAGCTAGCAGGCTACAAACTACTCCTGATGTAAGTCCAGGGAACCTTAAAACAAATTACAAAAATATTAGAAAAAAATTTAAAATCTAATAAAACAAACAGAAGAAAGCTGCATATATTTTTCCCTATTCTTCCATATCCTTCCATGTGAAAGGATAAGCTACATCAAGTCCTGTGTGCTCTCTGTGCATTACTTGCGTAGTTTTAATACAAAATGCCTTTGGTGTATCAATGAAGTGTGCCAGCCTTGCACAGCAGCACACTGTTGTGGCTTATTGCTCTGTTTTAACAGACTAGCATAGCTGTGATCATCACCTCTTTTGATTGTCGGCCAGTACTTCATGAGGAATTTAAGTTGTGGGGTCTTTTTTGAGAGTATCTGGGAAAAGTTCAGTTAGGGAAAAGACACTCATATTTAACTATCTTAACAGCAGCAAATTATTTCTTCATTGATGAAGCTGTGTTCAACCTAAACCAATACGTTTTGCTATTAGCCAAGGTACTCTGTACTGATTTCCTTGTACAGTCTTTTTTCACCATGCACAGTTTAGGAAATGAGAGATGTATCTAAGTAACAGAAAATAGTCCTCTATGTTCTAGTAAATAGGGATTAGAAAACCATTACAAAATTCTTATTGTGTAGTCTATGAAAACAAAAATCCTTGAAAAACACAAACCATTCAATCTGTACACATTACACTTCAGTAATGGCTTTGAAGCCACACAGCTTGGTGAAATGTTACCCAGTGAGGCTTATCTTACTGTCCAGTAACTAATTATAGTTTATGTCAGTGACAGAGAAAATCTTGTCAGATGACAGTCTATTGCCGTATCAATGCAGGATCCTCTGGGACTTCATACACTGAACTATGTATATAGGACTTCAGAAAGAGCAACAGTTGTTCCATAACTTGTCCTCAGTTTCTCTCTGGAGTATCTTTTGCTGTAATGAATAATAATGAATAATTAAGGGTCTTCTTCCATGTCATCTGGATTAGGAGCCATAATAAAATGCTGGGGGTACTCAAGGTTGTGTTCATAAGCATGTTCTTTCCAGCGTGCATCATCACTCTCATGGGTAATGTAGCGCTCTCCAATGCGTGTTTCAAATTCTCTGAGGTCAAGCCAAGTCTGGTAATCCTAAGGAATAAAAGAGATTTAAGGAAGCAGTTAATGAAACAGCAACTGTATGTTCCCACAGAAACACTGCACTTTGTCTCTACTTTAGTATAAATAGTCATAATCAACAAGATCTGGGGAAAAGAAAGAGAAAAAAAGGAAAAAACAACCACCCCACAAAACAAACCAAAAAACTAAACAAAACCCCACAAACCACAACCAAGACCACCGCCCTCCCCAAATACCCCAACAGTGTCAACAAAAAATGGATAGAAAAAGTATTACAACTTCAGATACAATTAATAAGTCATGAAAACTTTTCTGTAACAAGACAGGTAAGGTAGCATTATTATGAAAGTAATCGTATATATACATATACATGAAATTATTCCAATATTGTTCATACTCAGTTGGATTTTCCCCTTTATGTCTTTTAAATTTTCACTGTGCACAGATATGTGCATACCGTACTGTAAAGCCATTGAGAGAGGCACTGGCGTCAAAGCAGCAAATAAATTCCATTGCAAATTACTCTATTCTAAAAGAAGTACAAGTTACAGCACACACCACCTTCTGTGTCTGCTTCTGCACTGAGCAAGCAGCGCTTCTCTCTATACTGACTTCAGTGGGGCTCAAGCACTCATCACTGCCTGCATTCAGAAAAAGTGCCAGAATATTAAAACTGTGTGCTGATGTCAGGCACAAAATAAGAAGTGGGGAAGAAGGTAAGACAATATTTTTCTTGAAAAACGAAGCGATCAGCAGGTAAGTAGAATCCTGGAGCACATAAAATGTAGAGCTGAAAACTGACATACTTGAGCCTCCATAAATCCTTGTTAACACACTTCAATAGTTTTAGTAAGTTTTAATAAATTTTAATAAGCCTCTGAATTAATTCATCAAAAAAAAAAAAATTGCCCATTATAAAACACAGTGAAAAAGGCAGATGGGTTTACCTGTAACCATGGGTGACTAAGGGATTTGTCAACACTGAAACGTTTTCTCATCTTCACTTGAAGCAAATTGTTTATCAAATCAATGGCTGATAGATGGAACAAAAATTATATTACATACTAATAATCTCTATCACCATTTCACATGCTGTAGTGAAAGGGATTTTTTTAATATATGTGTGTGTATATATATCCTAACAAACTCTTCAACTTAATCAAGCTCTTGAATTTTATATTTAACTTTGCTGATGTTAAATGAGGTTCCAAAATAGGCAGAGGGTAAGCTCCCACCCAACATTTAATGGAAACACTAAAATCTTTATTATGTTGTCCATTGATCTTTTCCTCTTCCTGATTTGGTGAATTTCGGAAGCACCAAAATAACTCAAGCATAAACCTGTGTTCCAAGATTATGCAGGTGCTTACACTATTGTGTACTTCATATATGTCCTTTTACACCTACCTGTGTTGTTAATCATATAAACATTACTAATAGCAAAGCTGGCATCAGAGCACTCTAGAGACCAACCTTGTTAACTTTTAAATTGTTCAGACCTGACATTTAGATGCAGGTTTTGTTTTGCTTGCTAATGTACAAAAACCAAATGTACAAAAACAAAACACAAGCAAAAACAAAAAACAATGTAAAAAATTAGTTCGCCTCTGAATTGTTTCTGTAATTATAGTTTGCATCATGTATGTTTTGAGATCAGCATTCAGCAAATACACTTGATTTAACATTTTACTGAGAATCTTAGAAAGTTGCAGGTTATCCCACTACTCATGCATGCAGTTAATTTTTCTTGCCAGATCTACTGGTTCCTCCATCCCCAAGAATTATCTACAATGCTGTATCTGGCAATTTATCTTTCACAAAGATATGCCAATTCTCATTTATCCATTCTGGCATAGCCTACTAAACTTAAACTATCAGTAATTCTCACACTGGTATCTGAACAAACTCTGAGCTTTAATCATTTGAATGCATTATCCACATACAAAGACATTCTAATAGAGAAAATACATTTTTTTACCTTCACTAGAAATTTCCTTCCAAGGATTTGGTGGGTACATAAATGCTGCATTTTGAATCTGATCATTTATATCCTCATCTTCATTAAAAGGAAACGTACCACTAAGGCTCACGTAGACAATAACCCCTACTGACCACATGTCTAGAGAGCGGTTGTAACCTTTACTCCTGAGCACTTCGGGGGCAAGATAAGCAGGTGTGCCCACCACAGAGCGCCTGAAGGATTTTTCACCAATGATACGTGCAAAGCCAAAATCACACAGCTTCACCTGCAAAAGAAATGTATTTTAAATACACAAAAAATCTCTGCCTGATCTCCAAAGCACACTATTGCCCAAGACCAGAGTGGTACTTGATATCCTTCTTTGACATCATTCAAATACTGTACGTGCTAAAAACCAAGGACAAAACATCAGGTAATCCAGTCGATGTTTTAGGTTGCTGGGTTTTCGGCTTTAGGTTGAGACCTCAACTGGCCTTGCACAGATTCAGGTCTGAAACAGTCTGCAGTACACAGCCGCAAGTGTATAAATAGAGACTAAAGATTTGATTCCAAACTTGGGTTACTTTCAGAGGCAAATCTGCACCCTCTGAAGGCACAGAACCAGTATTTTAAAAGCATACAAATCCCAGCATTTCTCTTAATCACATTCTTCAAGCTGGAAGCTTCAGCTACACAGAAATCAAACAGTAAGTCTTAGCTAGAACTCAGAGCCAGCCAGCTCTGGACAGAACAGTCGAATAATCCTCCAGGTGAAAAAGCAGCAACAGCTAGTGTCTGCCCTGATGCTCAAATCTTAGTGGTTCTGGGATGGTTCCTTAACTTGAACACAGCAGGCATCTAATCTGAATCCTTTTAAATGCTCACCAAAAGTCCACATCACTTTGCATTAACATTGCAGGACTGGAAACAATTCTCTGGAGCTTTGAATTTCTATATATCCTCCACAAAATCCATACTGTCCAAAGTATCTAAAGTAATAGTTGACTGGGTTAAGTGTTGACAGAACCTAAATACTAGTATTGCTGAAGAGCTTTCTCTTACAGAAATTTGCTATTTAATTTATAGTACAAAATATAATATGATGTATACTGAAAATGGAGATCCTTGAGCAAGATCAGTGAGAAATGAGTCAGCCTCTTTTCACAACATCTTATAAGCAACGCAAACAAGACTGAGGAAGAGATGTACAACAGGGAAGAAATTGTTTCCCCAAGGTCTTACAGCACTGAAACAGAAATGGGGACTGGTCTTCAAGTTTGTAGTCCCATGCCTTTTCCAATGGAATATTCTCACTAATCCAAAATACCAATTTCCACACACTCTCCACAAGCATAAAAGCAAAAGGCTGTGTAGATCATATCTGTTAAGCATTAGCTGCAGATATACTTCTCAAGCTCATCAAAGGAAAGAATGCTGGTACACAGCATTGTTGTGAGACATGGGCCACAGCTGAGAGGAAAGACACTGGATCAGATAAAGCTAGGCTAAGAGCTGGAAGAAGGGGGGAAAAAAAGAAGTGCTGAAAAGTGTTTTTTTTTATCCTCACTCACCTGAGGGAATGGCTCTGCTGATGCTAGTAGTACATTTTCTGGTTTTAAATCACAGTGCACAATATTCTTGAAGTGCAAATTCCTCAAAGCAACAAGTATCTACAAAAACAAAGTAACACTTTCAGAACTATTCAAGAGGATCAGAAATATCAAAAGCCACAGATGCTAACAAATACAGTAACTTGTATCAACATAGTCTCCAAGAATAAATCCACATATACTGTGCAAGGAATAATTTTTTTTTTAAACCCTGTCTCCTCCCTCTCTTTCTGAATGCTTACATGCCAACAGAGTATCTCCAGGTGACCATAATGTTGTGTCTTAAGAAAGAAGAGCAAAAAAGATTAACGTAATTAACGTTCAAAATTCTTTCCATGGATAATCGATTTTCATTATATGTGTAGCTCTCCATGCTGTCTCTTAAATAAAAATGCAAAAAATCCCTTCTTCAAATTCCATTTTCACATAAACACAAGAGACAAATCTATCCTATCGTCTCAGTGTAGAGAGACTGATTGCTAACCTGAGTGACCATGAACTTAGTTATTCGTTCTGGAAGTCGACTTTTCTCGCTGGAGAGAATCATCTCTAGCATATCCCCATGCAGCTTTTCCATTACAACAAAGACTCGTTCTGGGGTTTCGAACATACATTCCAGGTTCACAATCCCAGGGTGGTGCAAATTCTAAAATGAAGTAGCAGAGATACATCACTAAAATAAAGCAGCATTAAATATCTGGAGTTACAGAGAAACATACTATAAACTAAAAGGCAGTTGAGAGTTAAGAGATAAAAACTACAAGACTAATTTGTTTTACACAAATCATCCATAGCAATTAAAGTTGACATACTTAGTACCTTGAGTACAGAACATGCAAGAATAACACTCATATCGAGAAGGCAGTAGTGGAAGACAGCTAAAACCAATAGTTTCCAGCTACATGAGGAAGAAACACAAAGCCAAAGTACATGCCATCAGTAGGTCCCTTATAGGGGGTAGATACCATCCCCAAGTTACAAACTCCTAGTAGATACTCAGGAACTCCTGCTCTTCTAAGATTCTCTTGTGAAAAGACTCAGAGATCACATAGACAGATTTAGAAACAACTTACACACATCAGAAAATCTCATTAATGGCTTGAGACACACCTCCAACATGATCTAAAAATACTTTTGTACCTGGAGAATGGCTACTTCATTACGAAGCTGACTTTCCTGTTTAGTTGGAAACCTCATCTTGTCAATGACTTTGATAGCCACATCTCTTCCAGTCTTCCTGTGTTTTCCTAAAAGGAAGCCAATGTCAGTCACCAAGAGGTAGAAGCAATTCACAGCTACAAAACAAGTACATTCCATATAAGTGTACAATATTGTTGTATTTATATTTTAACTTGCATCTGAGTAATGAGGTGATCAGCAGTGCTGTAGATAAATTTAAACTAGTTACTTCTCTGCTGTCGGGTAAGCACAGTGGCACTCAATGCATCAGGTGAAGTTTTTGCATGTCCAAGAACAAGTGCAAGAGCAAGTCTGTGCATGTGAAAGACTTGCACATATGCAAGTAATAGCTACTCCCCTGGAATAGTCCCTCTCTTCTGCAAAATAGCAACAACATTCAAGAGTAATATGAAGATAGATCTACAAGTCTGCTCCAGTGGTTTCATACTTTTATGGGCTCCACATGCACAGGAAATTACATAGCTAATACTCTACAGGAACATGAGAGCAATTATGCGCTATGAAGAATACACAGGGGTAGTCTGTTGTGATCAAAATCCTCTAAATGCTATGACAAGAACTGTGCTGATAGCATCAAATACTCTTCCTTGACACAACCTCCATTGGCTACCTAAGAAGCATTCTGCAGTACACAGACGGAATGTTTCAAGTGCAACATGAGTAGCTCCAAATGCTTGTCGGGCTTCTCCACAACTGCTAAACTGACTTCTACCACATTCAGATCAGAGAGGTTAATAGGACTACACACTGCAAGACCTTGATACTCTAAGACATTTAATACTAAACTAGCACAGAACAATTAGGCTCTACCAAAGAGGGGAAAAAAAAAAAAAATCATTATCTGCTCAGTGTAGGTTTTGGAAGCCATTCTAGGAAAAAAGAGATGACACACACAGTGAAAGTGCAAGTGGCACAGAGGACTCTACTGGCACTGCTACAGAAAGCCAAACTACACCTCACTAACCACTCAGCCAGGCCTCACCTGCTGCTCTGCAGTCAGCACTGGTGGCCAAGGCTTAGGCAGGGCATAGGGACTGCTCCAAAGGCTGCTGCACCCAGCAACTAATGCACCTGCCTTAAACATCATCATCAATAAAGGGTCAAAACCAGGCTTATCTCCACTGGATAAAGAAAGGTAGTTAATGGAGACAATACTCGATCCACAGGAGTTTACAAGGTTACCAAATAGAACTACCAGCTAGAGAGCAAAAAATAAACTTTAGAAAGACTTCAGTAGTCCTAAGGAAAGCATGCATTGTGTAACAGACTGTCACAGGCAACAGAAAAAAGACAGGAATCTCAAAAAAGAACTGTCTCTACCAATTAGTAATTTTTAGACAAAGTATTAGAAAGCACTGAACCCATCTATAATTTAAATGAAATTTCAGATTCAGGGAAAATTATTCTGGTTACTCTGGACACCAAATTATACTGAAGCATAGCAGAAATACAATCAATTATGAAGTTGACACTAAATAGACGACAAATGCTAGGTTGCAAGAGTAAAGTAAAATGGCCAAATTGGCAAAAAACACTTCACTACAGAAGCTACATTAGAGAGCTAAAAACTGAACATGAAGAAAGATTAAACAGAAAAGCATCTTGAAAATTTCCTTTCCTGAGTAAAACATAACCAATCAGAAATAAAATCAAAACATGAAAATATTGCCTGTATTTGAGTATGTTCTTTTCATTAAAAAGGGAACATATTTTCGTTCATACTACGATTTCAGAAGGGTAGAGGAGTGGGAAGGGGAGGGAGAGAGGTCTCTCAAGAGTGACATAAAAACAGACCAACAAACTGCATTTCCATCAAGCAGTTCAGAATTAATAGAGAATAGTGTTTAACTGCATAAATTGGCACACAAAATAGTCATAGCCACAACATTTTCTGGCTAGGAAGACAACATTACAGAAAGGTTACCATTTCTAAATCGTTAATTAACCCTTTTTCTCTCTCTCTAGATTTATGGCCTGTGGTTTTCCTCAACTTTTGAGATATAATACATGGGAATTTAAAAAAAAATTAAAATCAAAGAAATAAAAAACTGAGAAAACAGAAACAGGTCATATGATGCATTTCTAGATTTTCTTTTTATGATTACATGCCATAAGCCATAGGTTGCAACATAAATTCTAAACTAAAAGTGATAAAACTACATTTGAAACCTAAACCAAAGACCTCCTGAAATGAATTTCTCCCTCCACGTTATCCTGCTGATAGAAATTCGTAGTGAAATTGTGTGCATAAAATATGCCAATAGTATAAACCCAAAACTATGTATTTTTCCAATTGTTTTTGGCCACATCTCTTGGATATCATTAAAACCAGGTATAACTGATAACAGATGACAGTGACACAATTTGCAATTAAAAAAATCCAAATCAATAAGGCTCGTGACTGCTTTGTTTTTATCTGTGGTCAAAATGCAATGCGTATTCTGAATCAATTTTTATGCCAATGCAAAATTCTCTGTGAAAAAAATTGTAAGAAATACCGTGCATAAAACTGCAGAGCAACAGACTAAAATAATCCAGATAAAACCTTTACAAGACAAACTTCATCTCGACATTCTAGATATAGATAAGTAATTATGAAATGGCTAATCCTACCAAACATCCTACTTTAATAAATATATAATGAAATTTTACGTAATTTACCTCCATATACGATACCAAACTGACCAGAACCCAACACTTCATCAGCAAATATCTGGTACACAGAGCTGATATCCTAAAGCATGAAAAGAAGAAATCACAAATATCAGAAGATTAATCAAAATGTTCATGAGCACATTAGTTAGTACTGGTTAAACTGTATTTACATTTGGCATTAATCAAACCCTGTAAAGGGTACCATCGTTACCCTGAAAGGAGTGGAAAAATACAACAAACTTTTCCTGAAGATGATCCGCTTAGCTGCACTGCAAGCAGGGGCACACATTCATAAAAACTAAGAGCTGTGCCATGTAAGCAGATTTCTTCCCGTATGTAACACTCGCTTCTTTGGCCAGAAGACCCTGGGTGTTGCTGTCTCATCCCAATGCTTTTCCTGACCATTACTTTGTAATACTCAAGTAAATAAACACTATTATACAATACACATGACTCACCACATTCTCCTGGACTTGGCAGTTCGAAACAGAGATGCTCAGAGATAACTCTTCTGCAATAAAGAAAATATTAATGAGTAAGTAAATAGGAATGGCTGTCTTTTTCTTGTAAAAAGAAACAAAAAATAACACAAAAACCCCTTACTGACTTCTAACCCAGTCATAGTGAAATGATTTTATTGATGTTCTGCAGAAACACTGTACCCTGGAACTCAGATTTCAGAGATTGATTAGATAAACAGCCCTGGGAGTTTTGCTGGTATTATTTGTCTATCTTTGTCACATTACTGATCACAAAAATAGTAGAATAGTCAAGTGTGTACACTGTACAGAGCTAGAGAACTAGAAGTAAAGTGGCAATTGTACGGAGTTCATTGCACTACTACAAATTTCTGGTACCAATAGAGAAAAATACAGGGAAGAAGATCATGTAGATCTCTTGCAGTCAAGTGAATGTGATTACTGATTTTCTGTGCCATCAAGATGTGCAAAATTAATGCCTAAGAAAAGGAAACGTATCGAGCAAAGCAAGTAACAGAAGATCTGATAATTAAAAAAGCCAGAAAACCTGTAATTTATATATATAAAAAAATCTTTAAATTCTTTGTTTCATGAACTACAGAAGTATATAAATATTTAAAGTGAAAGAGCATATCTAGGAAGTTAAATTTGCAAGTAAATGCAGCAGATGAAGATTCAGCCTACAGCAGAAGTTTTCATTACAGGAATAACATTATGATGCATAGGTAAGAAGAGATACATCAAAGAGGCAGAAAAAACCTTTTTCCTTTGACTTCCAAGACAGAGGTGAGGCATCTCATACAAATGGACACCGATTATTTGTTAACTTCCAAACAAAAAATAACCACCACAACAACTCACCTACAAGGCATACAGAAGATATATTACAGATTTACTTGCACTTTGAGAAGAGCCTTTATCACCCTAAGAGCCTTGAGGTTTAAAAAACACAATTTCAGAGAACAAAAATATTTGTATCTGAGTTTTGGCACCTGTGCTTTATCTCAAAGAAGTAATTTACAAACTTATGACAGCAATAAATACTGGTTCTCAAGGACACTGAATGCTACGTATAAAATATGAACTGGAATTAAAGCCTTGCACGTGTCTACAGATCATTGACTATACTCATCTGAACTGCAACAGGACACAAGAAAACCAAGAAAGAAGGCAGGCAAAAAGGTTACTAAGGTCAACACAAACTGCAGCAAGGTTGAAACAAGGTAACTAGAAAGTGAAGTCTCTGGAACTGTTTGGAGAACACAGTGAACCTTTTCCAAAGGTGACTACAGAATACAAAACACTTAGTAGGTAGAGACTGAGTTACTCCTTTCAAATAAACCCACTTTTGCAGTGTTTGAAACGCAGAAGAATAAGGGCTGAAAAATTCTAACTTCTTAAAAGAAAAAAAAAAATTTAAAAAAATCCATCAGTTACACCAGGACTCTGTGACTCAACATGTAATTGCATGTATACCAGCTAACAGCTTACTGATCTTCTCTTTTTCATTTCAGCTCAGAAGCCCTCCATAAAGAGATATTCCACCCCAATCACCAGCTACAAGGTCAGAAAGGACTAATTTCTACCTTCTTTCTGGCCAGAATGCGGTGTAAATTGACGAGCTAGTGTCTTGTGGACATTCTGACACTATGACTTGCAATGGCAGGAAATTCATTTCAAGCACTACAGTGTTTTCTTCCTCTTCTATCCCTTTCATTTAAAACAATATTTTGGGAATTTGTTTTTTTTAACTAAAAGTCTAACTTCCTTAAAGACTCTTGGGATACATTTCAGAGCTCACAATGTGTAAGAAGATGGATGAATGGACATTTTGTGGGCTCCACAACTCCAGGTAGTTTCTTATACTTCTACAATCTTAAATATGCTAAAATACTTTTTATCTACCCCTGCAGTTCTGTTCCCTACCACAATGTTATTATTTAGAGCTGGGGAAAAAAAAAAAAAAAAAAAAAATCACTTATTTTGGAAAAAGCAGCTGTCTTCACAAGTCACTCACCAACAGCAAGCCTGAGATTCCAGAAAACAAAGAGAGTTTTAGTGTAAATACATATATATATATATATATATATATATATATGGAATTAAGAATTTCGTATGGAAAGTGGTAAGCTACGTATGTACAAGACCAGTTATGAGGTACCCTCTTAAAGATGTTTCTTCATTGCAATCAAATACAGATACCTGTAATGGCATTTCATAGTTTACCATTTCAGACCATGGTTGCATTTTCAGAAGGTGCCTTAAGACTAGCATTTACACATTTTAACTGTTGCTGACGCAGAGCAGCCAGGTATCAGAGACAGACCGACCAAATTCGGCATCTCTTGCAAAAACAAAAACAAACAAAAAATTCAATAGAAAAAAAGTTTAAGACAGAAAAAGTTTATGAAAGAAAACTGAAGGATGAAATGATAAATCTCAGTACAGAATGTGAATTAGTATCATTGAAAGGAATAAGATGATGTCTGAAGAAGAAGAATGTAACATAGATTATTGGAGCCTTGATAATGATCCTATGGCAGAGAAAGGGAAGGCAGGTGCATAGAAAGTAGCACAGGGTAGTTTTTATTACTATCCAAGGCTCAGCAGTTCTTTCCATCACTGGCAGCATTTACACTGCATCCCTACTTGCCAGCCTTTTTTTTTAAGCTACTGACACATCACAGGTTGTTTTTTTTTTTTT
>WBNM01027445.1:65546-97166 GCA_013399055.1 Ramphastos sulfuratus | reverse complement strand
CCCGATGTTCTTTTCCCCCCCACAAATTTATTATTTAGAGGGGGGGAAAAAAAAAAAAAAAAAAAAAAATCACTTATTTTGGAAAAAGCAGCTGTCTTCACAAGTCACTCACCAACAGCAAGCCTGAGATTCCAGAAAACAAAGAGAGTTTTAGTGTAAATACATATATATATATATNATATATATATATATATGGAATTAAGAATTTCGTATGGAAAGTGGTAAGCTACGTATGTACAAGACCAGTTATGAGGTACCCTCTTAAAGATGTTTCTTCATTGCAATCAAATACAGATACCTGTAATGGCATTTCATAGTTTACCATTTCAGACCATGGTTGCATTTTCAGAAGGTGCCTTAAGACTAGCATTTACACATTTTAACTGTTGCTGACGCAGAGCAGCCAGGTATCAGAGACAGACCGACCAAATTCGGCATCTCTTGCAAAAACAAAAACAAACAAAAAATTCAATAGAAAAAAAGTTTAAGACAGAAAAAGTTTATGAAAGAAAACTGAAGGATGAAATGATAAATCTCAGTACAGAATGTGAATTAGTATCATTGAAAGGAATAAGATGATGTCTGAAGAAGAAGAATGTAACATAGATTATTGGAGCCTTGATAATGATCCTATGGCAGAGAAAGGGAAGGCAGGTGCATAGAAAGTAGCACAGGGTAGTTTTTATTACTATCCAAGGCTCAGCAGTTCTTTCCATCACTGGCAGCATTTACACTGCATCCCTACTTGCCAGCCTTTTTTTTTAAGCTACTGACACATCACAGGTTGTTTTTTTTTTTTTACTCATAGGGGATAACATCAAAAAGCACCAAAATTTAGTTCTTTTGGAGTATATAATATGAATATATTTAAAGTATATTAGGAATATCTAAACTATGGGGTTCCTTTTCACATCCAGCAACTATGCGTGAGTTCTTAATGCTCCTACAATAAAGCTCTGCAACATACATTCACACTGTAAACCTGATTCTTAACTCCTACATCCTAATACCACAGATCAAAGGATTTGTCCACCCTTCACAAACTTGAGCATCATTTTTCAGAGACTTGTGGGAAATTATGGATCCAATTCAGCAGAGAACAGACAGACAATCCTCCACCCAAAACAAGCACTTTTCTGAAAGAAGGCTCTACCATTATCAGCTTCAGAGTATGAATCATAGTGTCTTGTCTGCCTGCTTACTGTGATCTTTTCCTTGTCCTGCAGCAGTGCAAACGCTAGCTTGAGGAGTGACCGGCATCAAAGCCTGACGAATGGCTTTCTCCCAGCCCTGAGCTACGTCAAGTCCAACTCCGGTTGCAGCAAGAACAGGACTGTGATGACTGCTGCCATTGTTTTCGCCAACAAAGTATACCATGGTGTCAGTGATGATCTCAAAACAGTATGGGTTGCTGCCCTGCACCACATTTGAAAAATCTCGAGGCTGAGTCACCTGGAGAATTTCTGAAAGTGGAATCTCCTGAAGAAAAATATTAAAGATTAAAAAATGAACTCTCACGCACATCATACTTTAATATACTGATATTCAAAACTTAAAAGCGCTTACAAAGAAATCAAAGCAAAGATGTCGAAATGCAAAACACCAAGCCTCACAACTGAAGTCAAACTGTATGTGACCATTGCCTACTCAGTCTTCTGAATTCCTCTTTCTACACACAGTTTTTTCTGTATAACTACTATTTTCCACTCAAAAAACTGCATTTATATACAGCATGACACATGCTCCCACCGCATACAAGTGATGCACAACTACAGAAAGACCTTTTCAGCAGTAGCCTGTACAACTTAGCTAGAGAAGAACGTGACAGGGGAAAAAGGTGACACGACAACATTAAGGAGAGGAAGTGATTATACAAGCTAGTCAACAAACACTGTTTTAGGTATCTCAATTGGTTTAGGTAAAGATTCTCTTTTATACAGATATGAACAATTTCCACTGACTCCTCTACCTTGTCAGTCTAAGATCATGGTAACGAGGAGTACTAGAAAACAAATCTGAAGGAAGAAAAGACTGCAAGTTTGTACTAGCTGGAGTAATACTTTCCACATATGTGGAAAGGCGTACAGGTGAACATAGGTTGCAAGAGCAGTAAATAAGCAAGTAAACATCAGGTGGGTGTTAGAAGGATAAGAGACAGTAGATGATGAAGAGCAAATAAATGTAAAGGCAAAAAAACACTGAATGATTCTAACAGCAAAGACAAATAACCTCAAATTTAAGCAGTTAAAGAAAGGGGTGCAAAGGGGCAAGAGAAAGGACTAAAAGCAGTGACACAACAGAGCAACAAGCAAGGAACATATTTTACCAGCTGTGTTTTGAATGCACAGGGCAATACAAGGATCAGAGAGGTCTGAGAAGAGACTGCATTGGTGAAGATAGGGATGAAAAGGATCTGGGCAAGTTTAGCTGGGTGTACAGACAAAAGGCTTGATCTTAGAGATGTTATAAAGGAAGAAGCTGCAAGATTTGGACCCCCACCTAAAGGTGTAAGACAAGAAAGGAAAAAATCCTGTTTATACATTCAAACATATTTGCTGAATATTGCATCACTGAACACGTTACTATATTAACAACATACTAAGCTTATTGCTAGGCTTCATTTATATAATACCAGGCTGCACAGTAAATTTCCCTGTAAATCTTGCCTGGTTTCAGCTGTACAGTTGGGAATAATTTAGTATCGAGAACCTCAAAATGAAATACACAAGCACACAAACTTTCAGTCACTACTTATCAAATGCGAAAATCTTAGCTTTCATTAGACTGGGAACCAAATAAATTCTATGGTAACTGGGAAGAAAGCTTAACATGCTAGGTAATTCAGGAGAACAGTACATGTGAAAGGTAAGGAGACATACTCAAGGGGATTAGGACAGGTGCCGCGAACAACTTCTGAGTTAGTCTTGGCCCTTCTCACCTATAAAGTTTCACGAGCTAATTAACTTGGACACAGTTTTGATTTTAGAAAATGGGTAAACGGGAGATTGTACTTATACTCCTCACAGGTAGATTTCAGATCTATAAAGTGCTGAGTAAATTAAGTACAACATAATTATTAATCATCATTAATTACCTTGTAATATTTTGTTCCAGATTCATTTTGAAATAGCGTGAGGCATTTGCTGTCCAGTCTCCAGTAATGTCTTTTTCTCTACAAAATGCAGAGCACAATAACATAAGGAATAAGTTACTGGTATGGCTTTAGTTATTTAAATTTAGGAACAATTTTGGCAGTCGAGCTCCCTTCCTAACATCAACATCACAAGGGTTCAAGGACTGATCAGGCCTAAGAAGTCCTTGATTCTACTGACCTCCTAAAATTCTGTATTGACAGAAGCACATAGAAAGGCAGATCATGAGATTCAAATGGACAAAATACCTTAGGGAAAAAATAAACACCCACAAGACAGACTATATGGCCATTTTCAGGAAGTCTCCGCCACTACTTCTCCACCAAGAAGTAGTATAAATAATCTGCATAAAGCACTTTATAACTTTAAGCAAAAAGAACATTCCTCAAAAGAAAGAATTTTTTAGAAAGCTAATATTGCCATATGAATCTAACTTACTTGGCTTGCATTGTGCTCATACAGCATGATAGTTATACACCCATTTTCATTTTCCCTGGCAAAAATCCAAGACTTTTAAATCTGGCTTAAGATGACGAAGTTTGAAACATAACACAGCAAAGCTTAAATCACTTCAATTGTGGTGAAGCTAAGCCTACCTGTAGGAGTTAGACAGAGAAAGCTAAGTCATAAAAAAAATGGAATTTCCAGTGAGTACTGGATGGAAACTGGGGAAAAGCATAAAGATAAACCTGTCCTTTGGCTATATATACTCATTAATCATGGAAGACTGGGGTGGGGGGGGATGGGGGGAATTATTAAGGAACAGGTTAGAAATTCACTCAGTGATTCAAAATCTGCCCATATCCCATTCTGAGAAAGGACTGGCTCAGACTGAGGAAAAGAATACAGAATGCCCCTCAAGCATTTTGCTGGAGCTATTCAGTTTTGTCTGCTACCCGGACTTAGTTTTCACATAGCCAGCCAATGATAATTGTCTCTCTTAGTAGCCTTGGCTGGAATCTGAACTGAAACATGCTAGATACTTATTTTGGTTTCTGATAAATAGATTTAGGTATTACAAAACTGCCCTTAAATAAATCTTTTGTAAGGCAGTTTCTGACAGACCACATGTAGTGGTCTTTAGCTGAAATCCCTAAAAGTACTACAGTATTCCGAGCTAGCATCACCCCTCAGCTTGATTTCAGCAGAAGTTTGTTTCTCTAAATTTCTGAAGTTCCCTTCAATCAGACTCCTGTGTAGAGACAAAGAATGCAAAAGTATTTAATGCTACTTTTCATGAACAGTCTCAGTGTCATACACTGTGCTTCACCAGATCTGGGAACTTCCTGAATTCATCATTTTTCATTTATCTATCAAAAGGATTCACTACCTCCCATCAGACAAGTATAAGAAACCCAGTTATTCTTCCTTATCTTCAATACACAGGACAAGGAGATTGCCTAAGAAGATTCAAAGAAGATCATTACTGCTAGTGCTAGAAAGAAACGAGGTAGCCTTTTTGGAGGATGCTTGCACACCCAAGGACATACAGTCAAGTCACAACTTTTGATTCCATTAACATCAAGAGGAATAGTGAGCTCAAGGTGGGTGGCATTCAATAACACTTAGAATGAAGTGCTAAAGGGATTAAGGACTCCAATATTTACACAAATATTTAGAAGCATAATATTATTTAGAAAACAGTGTCAACCATTTCAGTACTTATAATAATTTCAACCTTTAATGTAGCAGAATAAAAATATTGACAAATATTGAGTTCCACTGACAAACAGAAAGAAGACATAAGCAAATTATTCCAAATTATTTTATCAAGAAAGCCAAAATCTAACGCATGCAATTCAATTGAGACAACTTAAAGATACTTCTTCTTAGGAGGAGGAAAGAAAAGTACTGATATGCTCCACATGAAAAATTCTGAGTAAACTACACTTTGTCCTTTGTACCGTATTTCTTTATAATGAGCATCATGGCTAAGTCCTTCCAAATGCTACTGTAAATCAGAATATCTAAGTAAGAAAGAGGAAATGCACTGCTTCAGACAAATTATTTAACTTAATGTAGAAAGAAACTGAAGTCACTGACCAGATTGTCTCTACTAGTATAGTGGACCATCCATCCTTCCTTCACCATTGTACTGCTCTTCCTTTTTGTGTGCTTGATTGACTGTACAACTCTCATGAGAGGAATATTACTGCTTGTTGAAGGACTAAAACAAAAAACAAACAACAAAACAAAACAGTTAATACTTAACAAATTAAAATACAACATTACTGCATTTATATTGGTACTACACATCTGGCCTGTAATTTTCAGGAACAGGCATCTTCACCTCCCACCAAAATTTCATTAACAGATGGAATTGGTAAGGTATGAGAGCTCCTACCAGCTCTCTTAATGCATGTATTACAGTACTTAAATTACAGAACACAGAAGAAACGTACTGGAATGAGGACATCTATAGGAATCAACCTCCCTCAAACAATTAACTGAGGCTGATGGTCTTAATGCAGCATTAAAAATAATAAAATCAGAATCACTACTATTTTCTCTTTTCTGTGTAAGTTGATTATGAGACTCCTAATATTTTTACTACAGTAATGAAGGTCTCTATCTAAGCATACTTTCAATGCATTAAAAGCACCAATCACTACCCACTGCTACTCTTCCATGAGGGCATGAACAACACTGAGCGCCAGAACCTGGGCAGAATCAAGGAAGACTATAAAGCCCTGGGGGTGCAAGTGAAAAACATTGGTGTCCAAGTTATCTTTTCCTCTATTTTACCAGTTAAAGGAAGGGAAGCAGTCACAAAATAGTCAAATAATGAGTATCAACTCCTGGCTAAACAGGGAATAAGCTAGGTCAATCAAAGTAATGGCAAATGTTCCTTAGCTGCCCTCCAAGAGGAGAGCCAGAAGACCAACTACCTCACATGTGTACAACTACGGCAGATCCTCTTTTGCACCTCTCCAAGGAAATAATCTTACTCAACTACCTCTTTGAAATGCCTGTACACCAACACCTGCAGCATGAGGAATAAACAGGAAGAACTAGAGGTGTGTGTGGGGATACAGGGCCACAATCTCTGCAATTACAGGACATGGTGGGATGGCACATGTGACTGAAATGCTGTCATGGAAGACCACATACTTTAAGACAGACCAGCAAGCCAAGGTAGTAGAGCTGCTCTTTATATGAGAGTGCAACTGTAATGTATTGAGTGTATTTTGTCCAGGTCTGAGCTCCCTCAGCTCAAGAGGAGCAAGAACCTACTGAAAAGAGTCCAACAGAGGGCCACAATGATGATTATAGGACAGGTGTATCTGTTATGAGGAGAGGCTGAGGGACCTGGGGCTCTTTAGGCTGGAAAAGTGAAGATTGAGAAGGGATCTTATAAATGTTTACAAATATCAAACACTGTAGAACTGTGTGCCATGGGATGCTGTACTTGCCAAGAACTTAATTTGCCTCAAATTTGATTAGAAATAAATGGAAAAAGCCTACCTTGAGGTGGAATACAAAAGAGAAGCTACTTTCAGTTCATGAAGTCCTTGAGTTATAAATCACTGAAAGAAATGTTCCTCCTCACATATTTACCATTAAGTCCTGAGCTAAAATGACCTTTAGTTTGACCTAGTACTCCACTCAACTTCAAATGAGGATTATGCTATTCAGAGTAATACAGAAAGCAAAAAGATAAAACTTTACTGAAGGAACTATGTAAAGGTTCAAAAACAGAAGACTTGAGAAAAATCACTCAGGACAAACAGAAACCAACTTCTGCCTAAAATGCACATAAACTATGATGAGATGATTAAAATCAAGCCATTCCTTTTAAATCAATACATATCTAACAGTAACTAAATTAGGCTAATCATAAAGCCATGTACTAGCCATGCTAAGCCATAAATTTCACTATGTTGCAATAACGTGGCTTTATTTCTTTAGTGACAGTCATAGCATGGCACTTCTTCCAATCAGAAGAGACTGTAGTACTTCAATTCATGTTTCAGATTTTCTTGAGACACGGTAAGTTTACAAAACATTTTCAAGTTTATTAAAAAAAAAGAAGAAAATAAAATCTTTAAAACAACACTTTAAGCAGTAAAACTGGGCTAATCAGAAATGTTTTCCTTGCACTACTGAGAAAGAAAACTACCTTATGGCTTACCTGATAGTCTTGACAGCTTCCTCATCTTTGTCTGTATCAAGATCAGATGGATCCATAAAGAAGATTTTGTCCTCTGGAAGAGAGGGCTCTTCAGCATCATCTAGACTTCGACTACCATCACTGTTCATTTCACTACTATCAACTTCCATCGGCATGTCCAAGTCCTGGCCTGGGCTAGCAGGTTCTGGAAACAACACAGGTTTCAGATATTACTTAAAATCCACAATTTGAAAAAAAAAAAACAAGAGGCAAACAAAACCAAAACCGAAGAAAACTCCCAAAAATTCCTTAAAATCCTCCTTTCGCATTTCTGCAAGTAAACATAAAGGTACAAACAGAATATAAAAGAATCCTTTTTTTTTTTTTCTAAATGATGCAGATTATGCTAATGAACATTATCACTTCAGTTTTGCTAAATGCCAAGGTAGTAACGATCCAACTAAAACAAAAATCATACTGAAAGAAACAGAGTGAAAAGCTTCAAGTCTAAACCTAAATCTCATTAAGTACTTCTGTTCCACAAATAATCAGTACAGAGTAACCTTTTGATGGTTAGAGATGACCAAGAGAGTTACTCCTGTGCAAATTACATTCTCCTTAAACAGAAATTCAGAAATCTGCTCTAACTACCCTTGTAGCCCATAACAGCAAAACTAAATGAGGAAAAGCAGGTCGCGGTGTTGCAGGAAAAAAGAAGAGCAAGAGAAACCTTATTTGCACCTTACTCCCTGCTGGCCTTCATCACCAGCCTTTTTTTTTTTGTTTGTTTGTTTGTTTGAGGAAAGCTCCATTTAAGGGTGGCAAAAAGAACAAAATAAAAATACATATTTGCAGAAGAATTCTAAGAACTCTCAGTTTCCAAACTATGCTCTAGGACCCTGGCATCGAGGGTGGTGAAAGTATGCTGTTGTTCATGGCCACCAACCTCAAGACCCATGCAAGAACCTTGAAGCTGGAAAGAGCAGGCAGGCTTGAGTGGGTGGGGTATGTTGTGCAATGCAATAGCAACAGATTCACTGGCTAACAGGGCTGCTGCCCAGGCCTCTGAATCAGGTCATACAGTTTGGTGCCATCACTGAAAAGAATGCATGCCAAGGATCAAGATTTTGGCCAGTACAATCACAGAAAGGTGGAAGTTGGAGAGAACCTCTGGAGGTCGCCTGGTCCAGTGACCCTTAGGAACTCCTTTCTCCAACCTATCAAAGTCCCTATCGATGGCAGCACAACCCTATGGCCTATCAGCCAGTCCTTCTAGTCATCAAACTTGCTGAGGATGTATTCTACCAGATCATTAATGAAGATGTCAAACAGGTTTGGATCTAGTATTGGCCTGTGGCATACACCACTTGTTACCAGTCTCCAACTAGATTGCATACCACTGATCACTACCCTCTGGGCCCATCCATTCAAACAGCTCTCAATTCACCTCACTGCTCATCCATCTTATATTTCATCAGCTTAACACTGATCTAAAATTTTATTATAAAGACTCTTAACTTCCCTCCACATACTGTTCCCCACATTTCCCTTTCAGCTCTGTAAGGTATATCCAGAACAGAAAAAAGTGGTGAGTTTTAGTTTGGTTTGGCTTGTTTTTTTCCTTTCTCTTTTACCTCAAACTGCTGGGCTACCTCTGGACACTAAAATCATTGATATGAGAAATTCACAAGAATTAGTCCTGGTCTCCAAATATTAACATTTAAAATATATATTTCATGGTGAACAGTGAGAAGACTGACCACAACAGATGGGGTTTTTTTGTACATTGAGAAGGTTTCTTGATTTTTTTAATGTCCTTTGAGCAGTATCAAGCAAACCATACCATACTTGCCATTAAGTAAAGTCATCAGAGTATAAATTTTACTGTGAGTCTTTTTGTCAGCGATCTCAGGTGAAAAAACAAAGATCAAACAAAAAGGTTCAAAATATTCAAAGATGAGAGAACCAAAGAATAGTGTATCTCATTAAGCCTCCAAAGATCTGTCAGTATTTGAAGCAAGTTTCTCATCTTACCTCCGTTGAAAATCACCTCTCCAAGACAGTCTTTAGGTACTTTAGAAGCACAACGTTTGTGACAGTTGAATCTGCAATCTAAACCATAAGATAAATAAGCCAATGATATCAGAATCTTTCTTCCACTTGGACACTAACATTCTATTATTCAGTACTTCCACGACAAGCTTCAGTTCAGAGTCATACATTTGCAAGTAACTGAAGATAGCACCAATGAGGTCACCTCTAGAAGGACATTAACAATCTTGTTCTGATGTCACATGTTTATTTGACCCACCACTATTTATGTCAGCATTTCCCCTTTCAGTATAAAACACTTTTCTATTTCTCTATCTTTCTCTGTACTAATTTTTTCCATTATGACATAATTTTTCCCATCATCTCATTCATTCCACATACTTTTTCCATTGCTCTAAGATTTAAATATCTCATCTCCATCATTTTCCCCACCTGCTGCCTAAGATTTGCAGCCATCATCCCCTCTAGGATCACACATCTATATCAGAGCAAATAAATTCAGCAGTAAATCAGAAAGTCCAGTTCCTTTGTCATTAAGATTACGGATTTGGCTAAACACTGAAGGTCCATTTCTGCCTGCTGACTCAGGGGAGACAAAATAACATTATGTTCAGATCTGGCCTGACATGGAGATGGAATCTGACCTGGACATGTGCCATTTCTGCATCCAAGGTATCAGAAGCAGTCTAATGAACAAATGCCAACATACATTAGTAATATTAACAGAAATTTCATTTATTAGTAGCATCACTGTAATTTTCAATTCTATATTGAGATTATTAATTTCAAAACCCCCTAGTGTCCTCGCAATTGTTATCAAACTAATAATTTAGCCCCTTTCTGACATCCAAATAAAGCTTTCCTTTCACACCTAGACAAGAGAAAAATCATTCTCTCCCCATTCTTAGTAGCAGAGAAGCCAAATCATGGAGCAAAATACAATCCTGTTCAGTTTTTGAGTGCCCATAAGAAAGCAATCCTGGGAGACCAATGAACTGTCTCTTCTATAGCAATGTATTCAGTTCATATTATGGAATATGGCTAGCATGAGTTTGAGGGGGTCTGGAAGAATCAGAGACATTTAAAACTTTACCAGGCAACTAGAAAGACTAGGAGCGAGTCAGTCCTAATAAACACACATCCAGAAACACTCTTGGCCTACAGCATTAGCACAGTCCCAAACAGTTCCCATGTCTAGTTCATAATCAGAATACCCATCCAATTGTTCCAAATAGGCAGTCTACATACAGCCACTCAGGGTGGGATGCTAAGAAAACTTGTTCGTGAGCATGAGTCACTTTGTTCCAGTTGACCTCAGTGTCCAGGAATGCTCCTAGGCACATTTAATTTATGACCATGAATATGGCCTTAGCATCCCAAAAATCAGAGTCCAAGTAGAAACCTGAATGACTCAAAGAAATCCAGGGCTCTTAATGGATATTTAGAAACACGGGACTGTTGAAACACTTCAAGTTTTGGGAATGTGTACATGAAAGTTGGTGGGAAACCGTAGCAATCTATAGAGCACAGCAGTATGGAAATATTTTGACTGTTTGGTATCAATTCCTGCTATATTAAAAATAGGTATATGATCATACTGCATAAAAATGGAGGTCAAATAATGTACTTATATATGTGCAGGAAAGAAATAGAACATTTTTCTAGGCTTGCTTTCTATACATAAACACTATTTTGATCCAGTGTCATTCACTTCCCTGAAACTGATGAGGTAGCCTGATTTGTTCAGCTGCATATACAGTCACAACAACCGCTTGTGGTCAGTAGTATCTATACGTTAAAATTATAAATCACTTCTTTTCAGGCTTCATTATTTATGTATTGCAGGTGTCCAAGAGACACACTAAGTGAAAAAAAAATATGCATCAAAACCAGTTCAGGATGCAGACTTCGAAACAGACTGCAAAGAATGCAAATTAGTAAAAGTTTTTTTTAAAAAAAAAAAAGAACAAAAAAAACCCCCACACACCACCAAGCAACTACTTTATGGAGACAGCAGTATCATTATTCTACTAACAGTAACCAAAAATGTATTAAACAACCTCTTTGAAAATACTAGCCTTTGGTATTCACATGTGACAAACTCACAAGAGAGGAACGGGAGAAACGGGAGGTATTTCCGTTGATATCCATATTAGTGTTTATGATTCATTACTGCAGTTTTCCTTCCTGCACAGCTGACAGATTTGCACTATGCAGCAATAAAGATCAGTAACATGATCACATTGTCATAGTAATCTCCTTGGAACTGCACAAAAGAGTCTGAGAACTGAAGTCTTGCATCTTCATAAGCTAAATAAACGTGCAGCTGATGAAGCCTAAGCTATTTCAGCACAAGCACCTGTATAAATTTTTTCCAAAAGATAATAACCGGTATTCTGCACTAGAACAATAAAAGGAAAACTTACAAATTTTTCAGTGATGAGTTTTGGTCAACATTTTTTCCAAAGGCAACTATTTCCCTTATTTTTTTAATTAATCTACAATTATCCTTCTGAAATTAAGCTGTTCTTGATCTACATGTGATTAAATCTTATTTTTCAGAACACCATACAAGGTGCAGGCAACTAAAATGAGGGCTACTGAAATTTTTTCATAAGTACGCATTTTTTCAAAAATTACACTGCCGATTTTGCAGTATAAAGCCTTCTGGCAAATAGAACCTAAGCTGAAATCAGTTTTAAATACTGAAATTTATCACTGCAGTAGAAAATTAAGTGTTTACCTTTACACTGCATTCCTTGGCGAAAGAGGCCCTTGAGTAGCCGTTTGCAGTATTGGCATATGGTGGGACGAGTGTAAGAGTGAACAGCAAAGGTGTGTGGAACCTTCACCCTGCAAAGCACCATCTTTTCCATCCAGATGGGACGGCCGCTCCAGGAGGGAATCCTCTTACTAGGTTCTGGGCAGCAGCGCTGGAATAAAGAAGATATACATGTTTTACACCAGAAGAGTTCAAAATCATGCACCAGAACTTTCCAAAGAAATGGAAGCAAAGTGAAGTCCCTGGTGACTGGAAAAAGAGAAACATTATGCTCATTTTTAAAAAGGGTAGAATGAAGGATCTCAGGAATCACCAACCTGTCAGACTGGTCTCTGTGCCTGGAAAGATTATGAAACAGATTCTCCTCAAAGCTATGCTAAGGCACAGGGAAGCAATTCAAGACATCCAGCATGGCTTTACCAAGTTTAACAACCTAGTGTTCTTCTGTGCTGGAGCCACTACATCAGCAGACAAAGGAAATGCTGTGGATGTCATCTATCTGAACTTCTGTAAAACCTCTGACACTTCCCCCCCGCAACATACTTCTCTCTGAACTGGACAGGTGTGGATTTAATAGGTGGAATATTCATGAGGAACTCATTGGCTGGTCACGTTCAGAGACTAGTGGTAAACAGCTCAATGTCCAGATGAAGATCAGTGACAAGTGGTGTCTCTCAGGGCTTGGTACTGGGATCAGCACTGTTCAATGTCTTATAAAATCAGAGAATGGTTTAGGTTGGAAGGGACCTTAAAGATCATCTAGTTCCAAACCCCTGCCACAGGCAGGGCCACCTCCCACTAGAACAGGTTACTCAAGGCCTCGTCCAACCTAGCCTTGAACACATCCACAACCTCCCTGGGCAACCTGTTCCAGTCTCTCACCACCCTCACTGTAAAGAACTTCCTCCTAACATCGAGTTTAAATCTCCCCTCTTCCAGTTTAAACCCATTATTCCTCATCCTGTTATTACGAGACCTTGTAAATAGTCCCTCCTCAACCTTCATCAATAACATAGCAGGAGAGCGCATCCTCAGCTAATTTGCAGATGACACCGTGCTGAGAGATGCAGCTGACATAGCTGGCAGAAAGGATGCCATCCAGAGGGAACAGGACGAGCTTGAGAATGAGCTAATGTAAACCTTATAAGGTTCAAGAAAGCCAAATGCAAAGTCCTGAACTTGGGTAGAGGCAACTCCAAATATCAATACAGACTGAGAGATGAAGGGATTGAGATCAGCCCTACAGAGAAGAACCTGGGCATCTGGTGGATGAAAAGCTCAAGAGGAACTAGCAGTGTGCACTCACAGTGCAGAAGGCCAACTATATCCTGGCCTGCATCAAAAGCATGGCCAGATTGTCACACTTTACTCCACTCTGGTAAGACCCTACCCACAGTGTTGCACCCAAATCTAGAGTCCTCAGGGCTGGAAGGCTTCCACTATGAAAAGAGGCTGAGGGACATGAGGTTGTTCAGCCTGGAGAAGTCTCCAGGGATGCCTTAATGCAGTCTCCCAATACTTAAAAGGGTCTTATAAGCAAAATTGGGACAAATTTTTTAGTATAGCCTGCTGAAACAGGAAAAGGGGTAATAGTTTTAAACTAAAAATAGGGTAGGTTTAGACTAAATAAGGAAGAAATCTTCTACAATGAGGGTTGTGAAACATTAGCCCAGGGCTTCTAATGCCTCTCCTGAGCAACCCATTACTGGAAACCGTCAAAGTCAGGCTGGACCAGGATCTGGACAACTTGATCTAACTGAAGAAGCTCCTGCTCACTGCAAGAAGGTTGGACTACATGACCTTTAAACCACAACTATTCTGTGATTCTACTTTATGGAAACAAAACAAACCCAACAAAAACAAAAAAAACAAACAAACAAAAAAAAAAACCCACAGAAGTCAATGGGTCTGGGAAGGAGGTGTTGACTCAGAAAGTGACAGGATAAGAAACAAACCTGGCCACCAAGCTTTAAGAGGCATCATGAAACAAAATCATGAAACTACCAGACAGAAAAGCCTTGCAAAGAGGAGGAAAGTGCACACAAATCTTCATTTCCACAGAAGCTAAAAAAAAAATAAAAATTCACTTGAGACTTTAATTTTTTTAAGCAACCTGGCATGGTTCGCAGACAGCACATGCAGACGCCTATATATAGGGGATAAAATGAAATACACTGGAGGGAGACAAATCAAACAACGATCACTATCTCAAGCTATCAGTTTTAAAGAAAAAAGTATGTCTAGATAGCTTAAGTCAATAACACAATACTTAGAGAATTAAAAATAATTTTAGAAATTACACAGATGCCAAAAAAACAAAATAAAAAAAATCTTTGAAATTACATTAAAACTAAAGCTTCAGCAATTAAAAAAGGCTTTGAGTATTATACTGAATACTCAGCAGCAAGATAAACTTAGTTATCTACAGAAAAGTGTAGATGAACGTAGCTCTGCATATCCGACCTAAGATATTTTAAGACTGCTGAAAGATGAACTGCAAATATAATACGTTACAGATCATTTAAGCCAAGTATTTAAAATTGGAGAGCAAAGAATAAGTATCAGATATACTAAACACACTTGTAGAAATCAAAGTTAAATTTGTGATGGGAGAAATTAGTACATTTCTATGTTCAACAAATAAATCTTACCAATATTTATAAACATCAAAAGGAGTATTTTTCATGACTCAAGACTAACCTTCATAGCCTCTAGCAAAAAAAACTACGTTCTTAAACTAGACAATCTATATTATTTATATTTTAAACTATACTAGGAATAGCTATGCTGTGAAGTAATAGAATAAGTAGGAGAGACTGTCAAAAGCAATGCATTTACACCACCCTGAAAGCAGCACTGAAATAAATGGATCTTAATCACTGCCTGTCCTGTCCTATGATCCCATTACACTTGCAGTACAATTGATATCCTCTCCAAAATCATAACCACTATAATGAAGAACTTTTATGGATGACAGTTTTTACTGTAAACCTTTCATCTTCTACACCCTCCTTGACAGAGCTTACATTTTTTTTTTTTTAGATTAACTCTGAAAAGCTTAACTGCAAAACAGAAATATTCTGTCCAATCCCAGCATAAAAGCTTGCAAGCTGCACTGCTTTACATCAAGTAACTTATTCTATTACTAACAAATTCTAATCTGAAACCAAAATTCTCAGAGTTCATATAACCATGAGTGATAGGCTAATAAAGTTATACATAAGTTATAATTTACTTCCCATTTCATTTCTTACAGTAGTAATAGTTATCAGTAAGTGTCACAGCCTAAGATTCTCCAGATTTAAAAATTAAGTAAAACCAATCATAACAGTTAAGATCAACTCCCTCGTACTCATTCTGAGCCACTTGCAGGACTACCTAGATCCCCAGAGGTTAAAGGATTTACAACCAGAAATCGTTTCCCCTTTCATGTTACATACCTCTTCAGAGGCAGAGGATGTATATTCAGTTTGGGCTGGTCTTGGAACTGAAAGTCCTGCTCCTGGTAAAGACACGTTAGACAGACGCCTCTTTCTTACTCCACTGCAGTTATTTGGAATCTTGAAGGCACATCGCTTATGGTAGTTTAACCCACAACCTGAAAAAGAAGGGGTTTTTAAACAAAAACCTCCCAACGTTCAAAGTAACAAAAATAGTTAAATAGATGTTTCAGGAAAATGGTAGAGGCAGAAGCAGATTGCTCTGTTAAACTTAGTGTTCTTCATGTGATACACAGAAACATCTCTCTTTTTTTCATTACTTGCTATAATACTGGTATCCAGTAAATCCAGCTCTAGAAACAAGGTTTAAGATTCTCATCTTTCTCCTCACTTCTTCCCCCACCAGGAGGCTTTCATCACTCCCAAAGTGAGGCTTTCTCACTTCGAAGCACAAGAGCCAAGGAGACACGAGTGAACAGACACCATCCATACCTAACAGCAGGCTGCAGAGTACTCTACGGTCTGCTGGACAAAAGCCATAAGGAAAGGGATTCCCCTTCGGGAGTCTCTCCAAAGTATGGGCTCCTTGTGCAAAGAGCACACACTTGTAAGCCAGCAATTTTTTTTAGTAAGTGGAAAACAAGAACACTTCTGAGTCATTTTCTCAAGGTAACACACAGTTTGCATTAACACTAGTATCACACCTCAGGTTTCTTGGTAGATAAAAGACCATAGACCCCTTCCAGCTCCATGAAATACCGCATTCATCATGTCTTAAGATATCAAACAAGATACAATTTCTTCTTCATCATCTTATATAGGTATACACACACAAAAATACACTAAAAACTAGGCTTACCTTCACATTTTAATCCTTGTCGTACCAAACCCCAAAGCATTTCTCCACAGTAGTCACAAAAAGTAGGAGCCTTGTAGGAATGCACATAAAGTGCATGAGGACGAATCTGGAAATCTTCAACTGTAGCCAAAGCTTTTAAAAAAATGCAGTAAGTTATGGTTCTTGCCACAGAATCAACAAGGACTTATGGAAAACACATGGTGTTTTAAAATGGCAGATTCAAAGAACACTAATGAGCTGTTTAGACATCAGCATCTTACTGTATACTATTTAAATAACTACTTAGAAGATTACATCATTTTCAGTAAGCTTCTTCTATTGAGGAAAAAAATCCACTGGATTCTGTAGGCTATTGCCCATAACTAATTAGCAATAAAAGCCACAAAGTTGAAAACCTCACTAAGATGAGACAGCAAATACAACAAGCTTTGCTGAAATCCACTTAACAGTAAACATTTAAAAGAGCAATTTAATTTTTGAGCTCTTTGTAACCCACAAAATCTTCAAAAAAGGAGTTCTACAAGTTAGATTTTTATCTTCTAAAACATTTTTTCAGTAAAAGCTTATTAGAATGAACTTTGTATCAAAACAAAACTGTGCATAGAGTTTCCATGGAACACTGGAAACTCCACTAGCAATGCTCATTTTTTTTAAACAAATAGAAGTACAGACTCCTACCATTCAGTGATTTCAATTAACATTTGGTCTGTTTCTTTCAAATATTAAAACATTAAAAAAACCCAAAACTATTTTACACCAGCACTACCTTACCCTAATGGTTACTATTCTTTGACCAAATACGTACTAATGCTTCAGATTCTCATATCTCTGCTTTAAAAGCCTAGTGAATGAGATTCACATGTACCACTTGGATTTTCTTGGAAACCTCTGCCCCAGAACAGCAACCCAGTCTGAGGCAACCATGACAATAATGTTCCATAGAGTCCCACTCCTTTTAATATGCTGAATAAAGCACCATTCCATTGTTGCAACAATACCTACCAGATAGTACGACCTCAACAAGATCGCCCTCATGTATCTCTTCTGCCGACGTAATTCGTTGCAAAATATTATCTGAGTTCAGGTCATGACGGAAGAGGAGAATTTTGTCATACATGCCAAAGAAACCACACTCTGGGAACTGCAATAGAAAACAAGCTCTAAATCAATACATGTTCCTTGACAATCCTACCCATAAGCACTTTTAATAACAACTACAGAACCATAGTGTTTAATGTGTTCCACAGAAACAAAAATTTTTTTTTTTCGAGGAACTGAAATGTAGCATGAAAAGGTAAAAAACAAACAAAACAAGAAAAATCACACACAATATAAACAACCACCTCTACCAAAACATGCTGAATCAATACCAAGTTCCCTCCTTTCCCCAATCAACAACAGCAACCCTATTTTTTCAAAACCAAAAAATGTTAGGGTTTTGCTTTTTTCTCTTTGAGTTTTTAATCTCTCAGGGCTGCATAACCAAGCACAGCACCTGAAAGTCACACAGACTTTAACTTGGATACCAGTACCTGTAACTCTTACTGGGTCTGGCAGGTATTCAGCTTCAAACAGCAGCACCTGCCACACTTTTCTTGAGGGGCAAGTCAAGAGAAGCTCCGTGTCATGCATCAGTTTAGATTCAAAGATGCAAGAAAAGGAAAACTCAATTCCCCACAGAGACGGAATACAGTATTGCAAATCCATACAGGAAATAGATACACTAAGTAACACATTTTTTCCATGACACTTCACTGAAAATAGCTTTCTTATTCCGTATTTTCCCCATTCTTCAAAATATTGTCAAATGTGACTAAAATGCCCTAAAATTAAAACTTTAAAAGTAAACAGACAATTAACAGAGAAAGAGCAGAAATAGATCCTGGAGAGGAGTAAGTACCAATTAGCCAGCTCCTTTGGCCTTTTTGTTTAAACCACATTTCAACCTTGAGGTGGGAACAGACAGAGAAGTATCCAAGAGTATAAAACAGGAAGTATGTGGAGAGAAAGTAGGAAAAAAATACACAACACTTTCACTTAAACTAGATAACAGACTGCAGTCTGGTAGTATAGATCTTGTGCAGTAAATAAGTAACAGAATCTAAACTGCGTGAGGCTTGTGGTATATTAGTTGTTCTTAATGAAAGAGTCAAAGACATGTTCCTACAAAATCAAAGATATAATAAGGGTATTAGTCACACCCATTTTTTTCACACTCCCCATTCAGAGAGAAAATAATTTCCTCTTTCCAGTAGCAACTTTATCCAAAATATTCAGTTGGTCTTCTCTGTTACATTAAACCTACATTACACACAACAATGAAGAATTTCCATGTTCTGGACAGTGTTATTATCTACTTGGACAGTCACAAAGAGAGGCAGAATTTGTGCCATTTAACCCACGCAAAAGCCTAAAATGCACCTGAAAAAGAATCATACAGACACCAGCAGGTGTTTTATCTGCAGCACCAAGAAACTGGTTTACAGGGCTGATGCCAAAGCAGCAGGTTGTTTCTCTCTCTCCCAAGCTACTCTTAGGTTCCCTACATAAATTTTATACTCTCTTGCACTCTGCGTAGTAACTATGATGGGACAGATACTGCTCTAAAATAGATGCTTTTTAAACCTTTATGCAGTAAAATGCTATAGCTTAAAATCCATTAGGTCATCTGTAGGTCATCTGTAAGAACTCCATATTTCAGTATAATCATCCACTGATTCATCTTGATAATCAGCAAATATCTATACATACTCCAAAAATTACATTATTCCAACCTCCCAAAGATTATTTGTACTAGGAAAGCAAGTAAAAAACCTTGAGAATCAGCTGCCCTGCCCAAATATGTCTCTCAGACTCTCCAGAAGTACTCACAGGACTTGACTTTATATCCAGAACATGCATAGATAGATCACACTAGTAATTCTTTCACAGGAACTGACAGTTCTTCATACCTGAAACAGTGTATAAACTTGCTCTAAGGTCTAACTCAAAATTCCTCTGTGCATCAATTAACTAGAAAACAAGTTGTGTCTACTTTTTCTCTTTAGTAACTGCTCTGAATTTCCAGCCAGCCAGGTATCACATCTTAGTGCTAGTATCACATGTAACATAACCACCTACAAACTACAGGGTTTAGGACCTCTAAGATATTTCACATGTTTAAGTCTCTTGATAAAAATATGTCTTAGTTTCTCTTGTTTCATTCTTTGAGACCATAAACCTATCACACTGCTGCTAGAACATCCCTACACATAATTCCCCACCCCAGTAACCAGCGATCACAATCGTATACCAAGAAACACTTATTGTGAATGCTAGGACCATATGTATTTTGCATGTGCACCATCATGCACAAATCTTGGACTTATTAAAATGTTTTAAACATATTACATTAATTTTAGTGACTAAAAAGCATTATCTGATACAATAAACAAGTTACACGTACGTACTCAAATCTTTGGGATGACAAGTATCATTATTAAAAATGAGAGACATTAGATTCTTTAGAAAACAGCATCAATATCTATTCCAAAGTTTGTAAATAACAGTATAATGTCTCTAATTAAGATTGGGTTTTCAAATAAATTCTAGACAAAGGCTAAATCAATTTCTACAAAATAAAAAGGCAAATTTGTCTGTTGTAGACTGCTAGAACTGTAGGTTTCAACATCCTTGCTTGGTTCTTCATTAATTAAATTGACCTTTTAAGCCACACATTATCAACACTCATATTATAGTGGCACGTTTTACTGCCCTGTTCTCAAAACAAGGATACATAACCACAGATGAAGTGGCTGTGAAAGGCTCTCTGGTTTTGTAACTGTAATATTTAACCTTGTAAAAAGTAATTCCTCTTATTTACAAGCTTCAGCATCACCAGTAGCTTCTAGATCAAGATGAAGAATCAAAAGCCCAAGACTAACAATAACCTACGCTAGTAATTACTGCAAATAGTCTTAAACCTAAACACAGACTGTATACATTTTCTGTGTCAGACCTCACCCAAGACACACTTTTCTATGCTTTAAGCATGCCTAATCTCTATTTCTGAAACAGTAATTCTAAAAATTAAAAGCATCAGAATAGAGAGAATCTGGTCATAGGTACTACAGAGCTGCAGTTGTTACGTTTTCTTGAACGCACAAGAGACAGGCATAGCTGAGGAACCTTGTAACATCACAGAGAAGCAGCACGGACCGTGCAGTCCACAACACGCTAGCTGGCTCCTCCCAGGCCCATCACAGAAGCCATCAGCCCACCAAAGGCCCAACTTACCAAGCCAGAGGAGCACAGAAACCCAAATTAAGGACTCCGAGGTAAAGACATCCTATCCAGGCCCCTCCCAGGGCTATCCCAGAGCCTCAGTCCCAATTTCCAGCCATAAAATTTTGGACTAAGAAGGGTCACTGCTGGAGGGTATGGGATACATTATAAGATGACAGGGAACTAGGATGGTACAAGACTTATTACGGAAGTTTTACAGCAGGAAACAAAAGCAAGGAAATAGATGATTCAGCAAGGAATAAACATGAAGAAAAAAAAAATGGAGGGACAAGGAAATTTAAAAAGCCAGTCATCTGTAAAGACGGTCTGGTCAGAATAATTGACAGGTGCCTGATCAGCACCATCTGTCCTACCTTTTCACCAAATTCCATTTCTATTTGCCTGAGTGATGGGTTGTCACTGTGAGAACATACGCATATGAGGCATCAGAGTGCCAGCATCTGATGCCAGCCTACAAATGAGGGAAGTCATGTTTGTGGTGTCAGCAACTGGAAAGACTAGTGAAATCAAAAGCTTCCTGGACAGAGAGTGCCCAAGCCCAACACCACTAGAGAAGGGTACAGTGTGAGACCACTGGTGCTCTTTGTGTTGTTCATGCACGCGCTCTCTGTGCCTGCCTGTGACAATCTGTGTGTATGTGTTGTAGACCTCTATCCAAATACCTCTGCCTACTGGGAACACACGGTCAGTCTTGCTACTGGTTGGACCCAGAGCATGGAGCTGTAGCAGTCTCATCTCTGCCAGAAGGCTGTGGGAGCCGATCATCCCTAGCAAAACTTTCCTGCCCTTTCCTTGCACACACACCCCCTCCCCAAGATTCTCCTATTATAAAAGAGCAGACTGTAACACAAAGATGCCTCTCTGACTGCTCCTTTCCACACTCCTCAGCTCACATTACTCTCCTCTGCCCCCGCTGCAGTACTATGCACCCAAGCAATGGAAGCGCTGGCTGGCTGCCCTCTGCATAGCTGGCCCTGATGAGCTGCAGGTGGCCCGTCAGAACCCGCGTCTAAGGCACTTGGCCAGGCTTCGATGGGGGAGCTGTGCAAGCAGCTTGGCTCCTTACAGACGTGTGGCGCCGTGCTCTCTCTTCCGCTCCTCAGTACATTAGGGAATACAACATTCCTTGCTAGCACCTCAGCCAGAAGACTAAGTGCAGACTGCTGGCCAAGAATAACCTCATCGATTAACAAGGTTTTTATTTCAATTTATTTAACAGAATTTTTATGCAAAGCTTTAACTACGTTCAAGTTGTACACTGTCAACTTTTTCCTCTCTTCTATGCAGCAGAGTACAGCTTTTATAGCTTTACTTATGCTCAGCTACATGAAGCTGTTCAAGAAGAACACTATGCAGTTCCTTTGAAGTGTTAAGTGCTCATCATGTAAACTTGAAAACAAAACTCAAACCATTTTTTTTTAAAGCCTGTTTTATCTTATGGGATTATACAGTTATTACTTTCCTGCATAAAAGCCCAAAGTATCTGCCCAGTGACTCAGAACACATAAACTGCTAATGCCAGTATTACTATACTTTCTAAAAGCAAAAAGGAGACTGTTTCCAGTGTTAACAGTTCCAAAGAGTGTATAACTACAGGAAATCACTTGTGGGAAGTCTACGTATGCAATAGTCCGTGCCAGAATTAATCCCTGGTACACCAATACCAACTTCCGTAAAGAATGTATCCAGTCCTTTGTACTTGAGGAGGACTAGGACTAATAACTACAAATAGCACTGCTAGAGCATCATTGCAGTTACACGAGGAAAAATGATTTGCATTACCTAAAATGCTTATACTGCAAGTATTACAGTATGACTACTTTTAATTAATAGTCCATTATACTATATCGATATACAGTGGCCAGTATTGCTGGAGTGTAACACAAATGAGCTTCATTCTATCTTGGCAGTAAAGGGAAAATGCCTCTACTTCAAGTTCCAGGACTTACTTTACAAAGTTCTGGACTAGTCGCCAAGAATTCGCACTAGAGAAAAGCGTAGGCGGATATTGTTTCAAGGTCCAATATCTCATGACCCATCATAACTCAAAACAAATGCTTCAGACCACTGAAAGTTAATTCCAAAGTCAAGTAGTGCAAAACATCTATTACCTTGGAAAGTCTCTCCATTCACTGAAATCACTCCAATTATTCTGCATCCCTACCCAGCTATTCACTCCCACTCTTTAGAACTGTGTGCCAAATCACATTATCACACAGACAATTAGCTTCAAAAGATGTTGCATGAGATCTCTCCCTCACCAGATGCCTCAGTACAGACATACTTGGACTACCGCTTGGCTAGGTTTTACAGCACGCAAACCTATTACCATGCTTCAAATGTGCATGTGCCCTACACATACCAGCTGTGTCCTCAGTACTCATCTTTTCACAGGTGTGTTTGCTTCTTATGCCTCAACTCTCTATTACTTTGCTGCCACATTTAGCTCATATGAAGAAAGATGACAAATCAAGAAGGCTGACCAAGAGAGGAAAAAGAAAGGACACAGCTGATTAATACAAAACACAATTTGCATTAATTTTAAAGTCATTCAAAAAATATGCACCACAAACTATTACAAGCTCAGCCTGGAGAAAAACCCGGAAGGATGTTGCAGTGTCTATTTACTACACCAAATTAAGTTGTTACTACAAGAATTATACAGATCCATTTGTAATATGGATGGATTATAATATGATTCTTGCATTACTATGACAGTGTCTAAACCTTTGGAAGACAGCTCACATTCATTCCACGTGTTTTGGTCTTTTCACAACATAACAATTTCAAGTATTTTAAAATAAACACTTATTTCCCTTTTAGCAAACCTCACCAAAGAGCTAGCTGCCCAAACTACTTTAATTCAGCCCCATTAAAATTTGAGTTCTTAGGTATACAAATAATACAGGCATACAGTTGTCGGTTAGATAATTCTACAGATGTACTTGTGTTCCTCATGTTTGTTTTTTTCCCTGATTATCAACAAAAAGATGTTTGAACAAATCACCTTCCTTCCCTCCATGTCACAGTCTATTTCATCTTCAATCACTCTCCAGTTCTTGAAAATGAAATCTCACCCACCCAGTCTAATTAAAATAATAGGCAGGACTATCCAAAAACTGCAAATATACTGATTGGATCACGTTCAATAATCAAATTATTGATCAGAGAATACAGTGTACCAGGACTACAGTATTTGTGAAAACAAAGTATGAAACTACAGAAACAGCAGACTCACAAGTAGGTGTAATATGCAAAACTTAGCTCCTTTTAAACACAGCTATACTTCCAGGGCTTGTGTTCTCAGCACCTTATGCAGTTCAGAATCTTGGAGAAATAATTATTAGTGTGAAAATATTAACTACCTGCATAAGTGGCTACTAACAGACATGGACATGAATTCAAGCAAGTCAAAAGTGCACAACGTGATGGGATACAATCAGGGAATTAACATCAGTAAGAAAGCAGAGGGAGAGGCAACATTATAAAGGTAAACAACGACATGTTTAGGACTGGCTATAAAGGGAAAGATGACCAAACAACCCAACAAGGGAAAATAGCCCCAAAATAATATGAAAGAACAGATAAGCACAAAGCAAGACAGTAATTAATTAGAAATGAGAATATACACAATCATTACTTTTCTATTGAGAGGCAGTTACAGGTGTGGTTCAAAGAGAGCAATCACGCTGGGATGAAGAAAAATTCAGATGACAAAAATCATTGCTAACAAAACCAAAGACACCAAGCACACAAGAGACACAGGAATCAAGGTGAAAGCAACAGGTGCTAGATAAGGGTTTCAAGCCTATACATAAGCAAGACAATTTTGAGAATACTTTAAAAAAATATTTCTTCTAAGTACCACACGTGGAAGAGTTCAGCAACAACAAAATTGAAAATGTTGGTGGAGAAGGTTTAAGAACAAACCTCAAACAGGCAGGCTGCAGAAGGAAAAAATAATTTTGGAGGTGATCTAAATGAAGCACAAGACAGACCAAAAACATCGGGCTGGACCAAGTTCAATAAGAAAAAGATAGGAAGTGCAGCAAACATGAATGAAACACAAGAAATATACAAAGGCAGAGAAAGAAGAGGAAGAGAGTGAGAAAATAAGTTTGGTTTGGCTTCTGTTTTTCACATTTAATACATATGAGAGCAACATGTTATGAAAATACAGAAGAAAAATGAGGGAGGCTTGTTAGTCAGCAAGACATAGGAAATGTCCCTTTGTTTTATCAAAGTGGTGACTTTTTGGGTGCGTTCAGTGAAGTGGAAAAATAAAAACTACTTTGAAAGATTAAGAAACATTCTACAGGTAAATAGTCTACTGGTAGTCAAGTCAAAGAGAAGGCAACGGTTAGAAGAGACACAAGGATTTCAGGCAAATACTCTAAGGTAGGAGGGCAACTGGCCTACTTCAGAGCAAAATGTAGCATTGGATGAAATGTAAAGAAGGAGAGTGCAAAGTATAACTGAAAAGACAGATCTGTAGATTAAAAAGGTATATAAGGGAAGTTTCACAATCATGAAAGTAAAGATTCATAAGCTTATGAAATAGGCTGTGACAAATCTTGTAGGCATTGATACTATACAAGTAAAGCACAGAACAATTGAATATTTTTCATTTATAACTATTAAAGAGAACAAAACAAATAAGATAAAGCCTTTAAAACATGCTGTCCTACATAATTCTCAGGGAGTTTATAGGAGTGAAGCATCACCACATGCAAGTTTCTAGTTTCAAGCTACTAAGCCCTACGTTCTACATCATGTTCTTTCATGTGAGGAATGAAGAAGTGTAATTTAAATACAAAGCAGGCTTAAGAACTTGTCTCTAACATCTGATCACTGTGCAAGGACACATATTGTCGACCTGCAACTTATGCAACACATTTTCCCACTTCTAAACACCCTCCCTCTATTCCAGCAGTTATGTACTTTCATGTTTTGACTCCTCTTCAGACTCCCCCAGAGAGTCTGGTACATTAATAGACAACCAAAATAAGGAATGAACAGAAGACATAAATGGATACTATAACCAAGAATCTTTTGAAACATTAGACTAGAAAGTCTAATTTTTTTTTCCCCAAGGACTTCATTTAAGCATTCCAATATACAACACCACTAACCTAGTGCTCCCTGAATTTATGTTTAGACTTGAAAAAAAAGTGTTTGTAACTTTTCTGATGTTAAGAACATTTCTAACTGGTTTAAGAGACATCAAATATTTGCATTACTCATCTCACTCCCCTTGAAGACATGTTGTCCTCAGTTTCAGTTCTGCTGATGCTACTTTTAATTACCCCTCTGCAATTCTTGAACGAGTTACAAACAGCAGCATCTGAAGCAGGAACCACAGCTGATCATCAGAGCAGTTCAGTATCTTCATCAACGTGATGACAGTGAGACCGAGTGCACTCTCAGCAATGTGCAGATAATACCAAGCTGAGTGGTGTGGTTCGTAGTCTGAAGGGTGGGATGCCATCCAGAAGTACCTGGACAGGCTAGAGGGACTTGGACTGAGAAAAATCTCATGAAGTTCAATAAGGCAAAGTGTAAGGTCCTGCAGCTAGATCAGGGCAATGCTAGATATCAATACAGGCTGAGGCGTGATGAAATTGAGTGCAAACCTGCAGAAAGACTTGGGGATGCTAGTGGATGAGAAGCTGGACATGAGCCAACAGTGTGCATCTGCAGCCCAGGCTAATGGCATCCTGGGCTGCATCAAAAGAAAAGCAGCCAGCAGATCAGACAGGTGATAATAATGGCAGTCCTTCAATACCTGAAGAGGCCCTACAGGAAGGTTGAAGAGGGATTGCTTACAGAGGAGTGCAGTGATATGGGGCAATGGTTTTAAATTAGGGATAAGTATATTCAGGATGTTAGGAACAAGCTCTTTACCATGAGAGTGGTGGAACACTGGTTACAGGTTGCCCAGAGAGGTAGTAGAGGCTTCATCTCTCGAAATATCCAAGGTCAGGTTTGACAAAGCTCTGAGCAACCTAGTGGAGGATGTCCCTTCTCACTGCAAGGAGGTTGGACTAGATGACCTCTAGAGGCCCGCTCCAAACCAAGCCATTCTATGACTCTATAATGCAGCAAGACTGCAATACAGAAAGCACTATGAACACACATTACATCAACAGAGTACTTATGTACTAACTAAACTGCTCTCCAACACAGGTATTTACAAGACTGTTTTCTCCCCAGTTGATTAATTCTCCCTAAAACAAATACAGGTAAGGAATAAATTACATTTCCAAAGACTTTTAAGGATGCTGTAATTAGTTCTACGACAATTAAAATTCAGCCTCCTCAGAGATGTCCTGTAAGTCCTAATCAACATTTTTCATACTAAAATACAGTTAGGACAGAAGTTCAAGCTCCCAAGCAAATGAGGAAGGATACCCGAATCTCTTTTTTTGTTGCAGATACATAGAGAAATACAAGGCTGAAACATGACTTCAAATCACTATTAAAAAAAAGTAAGGAAGTTTCCATTTATTTACAGTAAAGACACTTTTCAAATAAGGAGGAAAGCTATGAATTATTCCAAGTTGTTTGTTTTTTTTTTTTTTTTTTTAAAGAGACCTCTCCTTTTTTCATTAAAGGGCAACAGAAAACAGATACTGCTAACTAGAGCACTATCACAAGAACAAACTATACAGTACCCTAAAGTTGATGCCTGGGAACCAATCAAGAAAAGGCTGTGGAACACCAAAGGAAAAGGAAACTTCAACGATCTTGAATATCAAAGGCATACCCAGTGCTTCAAAGCTTTCAACTGCCTGACTATGTGCATATACATACACATGTCAGAAGAACACAGCTCACAATTTTTACATAAATACAAAATTATCTATTAATCATAGAATATTTAATATGCTTGCACCAGTCACGAGATCTAAGAGAAAAGAAATCACAGCAGGACATACTGCTTCTAAAAACAGGCTGGAGGGAAGATATTGTCATTTGTGCACTGGTCACAAATCTACTTACAAAAGATGACCTCCCTACACATAAGGCTGTTCCTTCACCAGTTTGCTGCCTGCAAACATATTTTCATTGAGTAGTCATTTACTGGTAGCATCAACTGCAGAAGATCATAAAATGAGTCAAAGCCAGACAAAAGGGGGGAAACAATCACTAAATCCTCATCAGTTTTGCAGTAGCTCTGCATACACGAAGTGTCTTGAGTTATAACAAAAACTTGAGCTAAACTTTTAGCTGAGCCTGCCAGAACAGAAAAAAGGAAAAAGAAAAACAAGCATGAATGTATTTGCTTTCATCTTTCCTTAAGACAGAAGACAGGAAATATACAGATGCAAAGAGAAGGCGTTGCTACAGAAAGAAAAAGTGGCCCCTGAAATGGCTGCAAAAAAGTATACCTAACATGCATGGTATGAAACAAAACAACAACAAAAAAAAAACAAACCTTGACCCTTATAACTTGTCTCTTCAGGAAGGAACTAACATGCTGAATCACATTTGATAGCCCATAAAGTTATTATGAAATCAGCTTGCTTCTAAAAACATGGAAGCAGCAGTTAAATCATGAGATGGAGAAAAAAGAAAAAAAAAAAGATAGACAGGCATATGCAAATGAGAGTTCATATAATGCTTGCATTTACTTTCAGGTTATTAAGTAGAAAAGAATAAACTAATCAACCACAAATACTAATCACGACAATCAAAGATTGTTGGAGAAAATAACTCCCTACAACACAATCCACATTTTCAGCTCCCTCGCTCACACTCACCCTTGCCTTGAGGTACAGAGTAATTATTTCTTCATTGTTTTACGAAGCAACATTAACTACTTTTCAGATTGCTCACCAGGACCTAACCTAAATGAAGATACAATTCAGATGCAAGAACAGCAAGATCAATGTCATCTTCAACCAAGAGTCTCGGAATTTGCAACAACGTAACCATGACACATTTGAACAGTGTGCTAAGATTTCTTTCCTTCTTCTTCAACCCTCTCTAATAGTAGAGTTTATGCTGACAATCTTTCTCTCATAACTGCACATGTATTCCTCATGTCAAAAAAAAATAGTAGTAGCTGTTTGGTGGTGGTTTTAATTAATAACTAGAACTAAAAAGCAAAGCTACTATCATGGAAGTCTGCAGACATGCAGTACATTTTTGTAGCCACAATTGGTCCTACTGTTATGGCTGGCTATATGGTTGCAAGAACACTCCTTAAGAGTAGTAATCGTAAACTTGTAAAAACCTAAGATGCAAGTGACAATCATTGAGACTAAAAACCACATTCTCCATCCTGTAGAAACTAATTTTTGCAGAAATTTTTTTTTCTAGATTTCACCAGCAAGAAAGTAACAGAAGTACCTAGAAGCTTTTAATTTAAAAGGAGTATCTCAGGAGTTAGCAAAATTTCTTTGTGCATAATTGTACAGCTATCTTTAAAGCTGGTACCAAGTTTCTTGGTGTATTTCAGTCACACACTGTTACTACTAGAAGTCTGTTACAAAATAACTGTTGGCATCACTAGGATGTGGTAGTTTTATACCATACCTTCTGGTAAACTATAGAGCACACGAGGTCTTTGACAGCAGAGAGGGACAGGTCCTGAGTTTCAATGGTGACAGTCTCTCGAGTGAGACCAATCTGCAGAAGAAAGGAGACCCCATGCATAGAGCTCCGGGAGTTGGTGAGGCTCTGAGTGCTGAAACTGCCATTGGAGAGTCGACTGGAGAGCCCCGACTGGGGACTTGAAGACAAAGACGGGGTTTGTGGTGCAGCAGCATGATACGTTGGTGGGGAAAACTTCTGTAAGGATGGGGGAGAAGAGTCGTTTGCTGACATCTGACTTGCTTTACTCTGTCCAGATCTCCTTAGCAGTCAAATTCTAAGAAAAATATATTGTCAGTTCTTGGTTTGAAATGAAAACGAGGACAATGTAACTTTCCCTTTCTTAGTTCAGTAAAATGCCCCTGATCAGTAAAACTTAATTTTCCCTTTCATTCTGTGCAAGACCGAGAGTAAAATAATTTCAACTGTAATATACTTTAAAGGGTCTCTTTCCGCAGTAACAATCAGCTGATCAAAAGCAGATTGCCTGTCCTCTAGCACCACGTCCGGACAACAGAAGCTTACATAAAGGCCTCACAGAAACACATTAGCTCTGCTGTTTTATGCATGTCCTTCATTTTTATGTACTAAAAAAGATAAGAAAAAAAAAAAAGCTGGAAACGCAGATGGAGATAAATGTTGACAACTCAGAAGTATCCTCATTCACCTTTTTCAACAGACTGTATCTTAAATGCAGACTTATCCTCATGTAGACAGCCTTTTAGAATGGAAAAAAGTATCCTTGTGCAACAACAGAAGTCCATGTATATGATGAATCTATATTCCTCCTTCAGAAATTCTTTGAATTCACAGGACAATGTTAACTTGAAGATCAGTGAAGGTATCTGATTTCATTGTTATAAAATATTTTAGCTCATGAAATGCAGGAGCAGAATGTCTGAAGACACAATCACATTAAATGTAATCTCTAGCTTCATCCAGATAATCTCCAGCATTTTGAAATGCTGTACTCTGCCTGTAGGGGAAAAGATAAAGTTATTACTTCACATGAAAAGCACAATATGTCACAACCACTCTACTTTGAAGCAGTAGGATCATCAATCCCTTTCACTCAAACATGTTATGTTAGTAGAATTTTGTACTTGTAACCTGAACTTAACTGTTTTCCCAGTCCGATACACAAGACAAATCAGACCTAACACAGCCCAATACGTTAGCACATAATTTAATTAATGGTAATTTAGTAAAGCACTTAAGAGGGAAAAATAAAAAAAGGAGGAGGGGGATGTAGGCCACGGCTCTGCTCTGTAGGTGTATACTGAGAAGTTAGTGGGTAAGGAAGGAAATTTATTAAATACATTATTATATGCATTGAAACATCAGAAACCCATGACATCAAAGTTCATGTAGCATGTATTCAAGACACCATTTTAATGCTTTTATTCAAGACAACTGAATAACACCTCACACAAACTCTGACTGTAGGAAGACAAGCATAGCACACAATTCAATATTTGTTCCTTTGGTGGGGGGGAATCATTTAATGTTCACATCTGATTAAAAAAATCAAGTTGGCTTCATTTAAAAATAACTCATTTCATGAGCACAGGCTCAAAGTACTTGTTACAAGATGCAGTGTTATGCAATTCAATATTTTAATTCCTTTTGAGCATTTTGGTTGTTCGTGAAATGTTTGTTTTCACATTCCCCGTGCAACTTCTACCACAGAAAAAGTAACCTGTGAATGCAAAAGTGGTACAAGGCCATAGATACTATGTATCATTAACTGGTTTTAAAGGACCATAGATCTATGCAGGGCACTAAAATCAACAAACTCACTTTATTTTTCCTTCCATTACATTAAAAAAAAAAAAAAACTCAAAAAGAGTATTACCAAGATTAAATAAAATAAAAATTTAGAAAAGAAATACCAGAATTTATCACATACAATATAATTTGTCCTTACTAAGACAGTCCATTCAATAGATTATGCATTCATGGTATTTACCAGTGTAATAGTTCAAAACCTGTGTTTGAAAGGGTAGATAATAAAAGAGAGGTACATGAACTGCAGTACTGAAGGAAAAAAGATACTGGTTCTGTGATAAAAATTCCTAACAGAGGCTCCAGAAGAAATAACAAATTGATACTTTCTGGATTTTCAGCACAGGCATCTTCAAATACTCAAGAGCTAGTCAAGGACAACTGAAAAAACAACTTCTGCCTTAAAGAACACACTAAACATGATACAGATGAAGGTCACAAACAGGAATAAAGACAGCAACGCTGACATTTAAATACCTTTCTCAAGACAGCAGCTCCACAGTGCCTTTGCTTGAAAATTATTTAGTTTTGTTTTCTATATACTGCTTTCCCCCCCC